>JAJOOE010015237.1:0-13286 GCA_036250405.1 Solanum raphanifolium | reverse complement strand
TATAAAATTGAATTTTAAGGTTTAAACTTTAAATTCAATATAAACTTTAAACTTTAAAGTCAATTTTAAATTCAATATAAACTTTAAAATTTAAAGTCAATTTTAAAGTTTAAAGTTTAAACTTAAATTCAATTGAAACTTTAAAGTTTAAAGTTTTAAATTGAAGTTTTTTAATAATATAATTTTATTAATTAATAATATAATATTATATAATAATTAAAGTTAATAAAAAAATAAAAAAAAATTACCGGTACACAATGATCCGGTAAGAACCGGTTCCGATCCGGTCCAAACCAGTTCTAATCCGGTAACTAAGGGACCGGACGGAACCTTTGGAAATTTCCGGTAAAACCGGTTCTGGTAAGACCCGATTCCGATAACGAAATCCGGTAACGAGGACCGATTCCGATAAAATCGGTCCTGTTGATCCGGTCATGTCCGTTTGCTAGCCTTAGTATGATTGAAATATATTTCGCTACGTTTTGAAACCAGAATGCTACTACAATTCATAACAAATCAAAATCTCGCCATGTTTCATAATAAGGAACACGAAACTATAGCTATATACAACAATTTCTCAAAAAACTATTATCTCCAAAAGGAATTGTAATAGGAAAAATTACCTAACTAGTTGTTGACACCCAATTTTGGACCTCCACACTACAAATTAATCATCGAGCTTCTTCAATTTCAAACGATTTAAAATAATTAGTTTTATAAAAAATTCAAAAGAATAAAATAAATTTAGTTCGCAAGTTATTTTAAATAGTTTCGTCACTTTTTATAATTTTTAAATAATATATATGTTTTACATAATTATGTATATAATTAATATATTTTATAAATATTTGAAAATCCTCACAAAAGATTTTACATTTTAGTTAAATATCTTATAAATTTATTTCAATTTAAGTTATAGTTATAATTGCAAGGTAATTAGTTTGTAATTAAAATGGTTACTTTACAATCGAATTAATTATTTTATTTTATTAAGATTAAGAAGCTCATTAGTTTAATTATATTAATTCATCTTATTGAATTACTAGTCGAATTTACCAAATGAATTCAAATCGGCTACGTTTGTAATTTCCAATGGCTATAATCACAATCTGTGTGGCCAAATCTTAAATTCAGTACAAGCCATATTTTACTCAACTCTTAAAACTTTATTGAGACCAATTTTGATCTCATTCCAGGCCCACTTCTTTCTCAAATCAGCAGTCCACCTCATACATTATTTTCCAGCGGCCCAACTCAATGCAAATGGCCGATTCTCACCACAATTACACTCAAACCCATCAGCAATACATACGTACAGCAGTACCAAACCGACCCCTGTGTCTTCTTCCTTCCAAACGACTAGCAAGCAACGTTCAAATCCCAGCAAATCTGGAAAAGCAGCAGGCGTCTGCAACAACCATCACCATCGCTATCCCCTTTTTCCTCATTTTCAGAACTTCCCATCCCCTTCACTATTGCCTTGAAAAAGTGTATTTCAAATTCAAAATTTCTGCCCGTTTCCCCCCTAATTTCTAGCCCTAAATCTTCCTCTATATATATTCATCTCTTTTGGTCACCGAAAGGGTGTGGATAGGGGGATTTTTAGAGAGACTGATTTGGGTTACCCGAAACAAGGGCATTTTTAAGCAGAATTTTCTACCAAAACAGAGAGGATTTTTCAGTTTCTTTTCCTCGAATTCGGAGCTATTTTACTCACCGGAGCTCATTAGAATCGATTTGGGTGATGGAAGTTCTTCGCGGTTAAGCTCATCGTCCCAGTCGCTGCCCTGAAAAAGGTAATGCTTCCTCCTTTACAATATTCTCCTCGCCTCTTTTTCTGTTTCAAGAAAATAATATTTTCTGATATCGGAAAAGCCTTAGTATGTGGTTGTTTGTTGTTAGTTATCGTTGGTTTTGTTGATGTTGCAATGTGATATATTTGTTCTTATATGATTCCATTATTTAGTCGAGTCGAAGCTTGTAAGTTTGCATCTAGTGTTGATGTTTCTCGGCTACTCTTTTGAGTTATGTTCGTTCTTCCTCTTCTTAAAGCTACTGCTTGATGTCATTGGGATTTGGGTCTGTACCATCTCATTTATACGGTATTTAAGTGTCAGGTGTGCTGCGTTTGAGATTGTTACTGTTTAAGGTTGTTATGCATATAAGCTTAAGTTTTTCTTCTCAAAATTAACTGATGTGTTAATGCGGATATATATGGTGTAGTCGAATGTCTGTTCCAATGGCTCGATTTTATCTATTTCTTAAAAGTCTATGCGGTCTTTGTGACTCGTTTAAATCAAGTTTGTGTCTTCATGCTATTCAAATTTCAGTCAGAAATGGTTACATTTTCAAGTTTGAGTCGGTGTAAAATATGAGTTTCTTGTTTTATTGATTTTCAAATCTTAGTTTTGTTCGAGTTTAATCTTTAAGATCATTCGAAATATGGCTTTTGTTTTCAAATCTTAGTTCATGCTTAGTTGCTTTTTCCATTAATGCAAGCCAAAAATGTGAATTTATATGGATTTTCATATCCGATTGTGTTGCCATTAATTTTTACCTTTTCTTCTGCTAAATATGAAAATCTGATTTCAAGCTGCATATTGTCAATATATGGTCAACTATTTGATTAATAGTGATAACAAGTGGTATGTCTTGTTTCATTGGTAACATGTCTTTCTTATGATATGTTCATTGTTTCTTACTTTGTAGGATTAATTACTTAATTAATATTGGATGAATTCAAGCATAGTAAACTGTCCAATGTTGACATTAATTGATATCTTTCTCACTTATGATAAACATGTGTGTATGACTCCTTAGTGTGATATACCTTGGCCCCTTTTTCCTAATTAATTAAGTTAAAGTAATCTCTTATTGTTTAAAGACAAACCTTTAAGTTGAGTTTCTCGAATGTATCTCGATTGTTTTACTATATAATTTGCTCGATATAAGTCTCTTTTGGTATTAGTTTATGTATGAGTCTGCTTGGTCCAATTATATAAGTGTTTGAGATGCACACTTATTCTCTAAGTCATTTGCTAGTGTCCAGACTTAAATTAATTATGTATGTTTCTTGTAAAGTTACTAACTCTTGCTCTTTTGCCTTCAACCCCCTTGTTCTCGAGTGAGTCCATTGGACTTTGCTTTCTCCCTTTCTGCATATCCATTGGGCCGTAAAGTCCCAAATCCATTTTCTTGCTATAGCCACCACCTATTCCGAGCTAAAGATTGATGAACAGATGTTGGGGAAGCCATACAAGGCGGGATATTGAATTCTCAAGTCTCAAAAGCCCAGAAATAGGTTGTATACATAATGTATACATCAGTATACACTCATTATACATCGAATTATAGGTCAAAAATGCAAAAATACAGAGATGAGGTAAAATACAGGTGTTCAGAAGCAGGAGATACACGGAAAAAGCTGATATACACGCCGATATACACTGATATATAGCTTGTGTATACAAAAATGGGTTTAGGATTAAACCCCAAAAATTTCAGCGAAATTGGCCCAAAAGGAGGCCCAAATTCAATTTCTCTCTTACTCTTTAATTATTTAATAGTGATTATTTATTATTTGTTGTTTAACTCTAACTTGAAAATTGTTAGTTAACTTAATTAAATCCCCAAAAGATAAACTATATTCTTTATGTTAGATTTTAATAAAATTTCATTTTTATCAACTCTTGTATTCTTTTTACATATTTCAATATGTTTTTAGTTAAAACTTTCATTTTGTCTTTAATTAGTTTAAAATGATTTCTTGGTTTATCGACTAAATTTGTTCAAATTATTATGAGTCAAATAAATTTTAACTAATCTAGTTTTGTTAAAATTCTAATTACTTGTCTCTAATTCAGATGTTTCATATTAGGTCCCTTTCTATAAAAATAAATAAAATAAAATGTGTCATTTATTTAATTATTTTCTCAAAGTTAATCAAGTATTGTAAATTATTATTGTCTATGTTAAATCATTTTCCAAAAAAAAAAATAGTCAAATATATTTTAGTCAAGTCGCAGGTCAACCGCATGTTAGCGGACACTTCGAATGCCTAAACCCTTCTCGAAATGTAAATTAAACCCCGAACCTTCTTTGGTATTTTCAAATAATTTTTTCTGTTTAAATCTTTGAAAATTATAATTTTTTTTAATTTTTTTAAAAAATTAAGTGGCAACTATTTTCTAAGTATTTTTCTCAAATTGTTTTATACTTAGAACATTTCAAAAAGTGATTTTTCTAGAGATAGTCAAATTACGGCATAACAGAAATGACAACTCTGCTGGGACTTAAATAAGTTCTAACCATAAGATTTGATTTATTTGACTAATTATTATTAATTGCTTAATTGTTTATCTACGCTTATTGTGTTTAAATTGATATAACTGTCAATGCATACATGACATTTCCTATTGTATGTATAGTATATTAAGGATGGTTTCTGCATAATCGCAACCGAACTTTTTATACTCAACCCTTTTTCGAAAGGATCGTGAATTCCAACCTAAGTTGTTCACTTAGGTTCCCGATCTTTCAAAAGCCACTTTTAGTCAACTAGCATATAGCGAAACCAAAATCCCTAATTTAGCGCATATTGATCTAAGTTAACCCAGCACCCAAGGCGTGTTGGGCCCATTAGAAGCCCACCTTGTGTCAATTTGACCCATTGGTCAGTAAAAAGACAATCATGCTTATGTGTTTAAATTTGAAGGATGTATACGTCATTTGACAAAACATTGTCTCTTGGGGTTGAGAGTTTAATAGTTTGTTCGAGTTGAAGAAGCATCAAGTTATTATTTCATCCAAAAGCGTGGACATTCGGAGATGACAAGAAGTCAAAAAGAAGAATCGTCTATGGAAGCATAGTTTAGGATTGTACCCCTGCGTGGGATTGATCATTTATATCCCGTTTCCCTATTATGTATTCTCTTTCAATTTTATTCGTAAAATTTGTATAAATTTGGGTTTCGAGGCAATGCAATGTTTCAAACGACGTTATACATCCTTCGAATCGCTAGGCCTACCCTTGGCACAAAAGGGTAATATATCTGTTTAGAACACACAATAATTGTTTAAGTGTTATAACTGCTTGTGTGATTTTGTTGCTTTATTTGGAGATGCTCTAGCCTACTCCTATTGAAATTTTCTAGATACTCATTGTTGACACCGAATTTTGGCTCTCAACATGTAACTAAAATAATAATATTAATAATAATAAAATATATATGTTATGAAAGTTTTATAGGGATTCGAAAATATTTTTTTTTTTTATTTTTTAATTGATAAATTTATTTCATAAATGTTATTTCTTATAAAAATTAAATATATTATATTACTACTTGCTTTCTCATTTTTAAATAAGTGTCGTTCTTAAGAATTGAGTCTATTTTTTGTTCAAATATAATTTCTTTTGTCGCAATAGATATTTTTCGTACATTGTTTAAAATTAGAAAGCTTAATTAATTAATGAGTTACTAATTTATATTAATTTAATTTTAAGAGTGACTAATTTTATCTAATAAGCTAGTATTGCAAAATAATTATTTTTAATTTAATAAATTATAGTTAGTTAATAAAGAAGAGGTCATAATTTAAATTAATTTAATTTGAATAAAACTTGGCAATTCAAGTCCCCTTAAATCGGCCAATCCGTGTGTGTCACGTAGGCAAACACATGGATTGTGTTTCTTAACTTTTAATCTCAACCCTCTATTTTAATCCAACGGCTTTAATTAATTCATCTTTTTAATATATAATTATTATCAAATATATATATATAATCTTTTTTAACCCTTGATTTTTATTAACCGTTCGATCAAACGATCGGATGGTCGAAATCAAACCAAAGACTTTTAGACCTCTACCACCGCCCCTATACTCTGTATTTCCCAGAAATCATGTTCTTCTTCCAGAATGTCTTCTCCAACACGTTCACCCTCCCACACCTCTTCCTCTTCCCCAAAACCAACTCCCCAAGCTCCTCTCCCATGGCCTCCATCACCTCCCTCCACGTGAACCCCCATCCCCCTCTGTCAGAGAAATGACTTTGGGCTGTCGAAAAAACGCTCCCTCAATCACTTATCCTCTCAAATTAACCTGAAAAGGTTGATTCTTGAAAGATTTTCTGCCCTCTTCATTACAATCCTCAAAATTTGAATTCTTGAAGCCAAGTGGAAGTTTGAATTCGGCTATAAAAACAGACCTTTGGTTTTGATAAAAAGAGCCCATGAACATTCAGAAACGATCCGTAAATCCAACAAAAATCCAAGGAAACCAGCAGGGATAATCCAAAAATCATCTGAGGAACAGATTTTAAGGTGATCTTTTGTTCTCTGTTTTTTTTTTTTGAGTTGAAGTTTGAGTTCGAAGTTGAAATCTTTTGACGTCAAAGCTTTAGTTTGCTGCTCCAAGGAAGGTAATTTCGTCTCCTCTTACATTTTTTTGATGCGGTTGTTATGTATTCAACACTTGATATATGGTCTGTTATTACGAGTATTTGGTTTCCTGTTTTAGTCCTTGCCTTAATTTCATTTTCTTGTAAGTCTCTGGGCAGTAGGCATGAGTCAAGCATCAGTGGAGTTGTTTGAGTTTTATATTTTGATCATTATTCATTAACTTGATTGTGTATCCATATAGCTAGCCAAATATTTGCCTCGGTTTGCTTGCAATGATTTGATGTTCACTTAGTCTCCACTTTGAGTGTGCTAACTATGTAGTTCACTGGTTTGAATCCTGTTTGTCTGTTATTTTGAACTCTCTTGTTAGCCTAATCTCTTCCAATTTATTTATGTCCTCACATAACTCGAATGCTGGCCGCGTTTCTCTTGTATTTCAGCTATTATTGTCGTGTTTGTAACTCACTATAATCTCGTTTCAACTCAGCTCATAGGTTTACTGTTACATCACCTCTAAATAGGTTCATATTTCCTTTATTTGTTGAAACTGTTTTTGGATTCCGAAATAGAGTGCGATAGCTTGGCGACTCTGCTGGGGACCTTACTTAGATTTTAACCTTAGAAAAACTCAATTTAGGAACATCATTTGTGAATACGTGTTTATTTTTTACCTTGCTAATGATATATTGATTTGACTTAAAAGACGCAAGTGAAATCCAAGTTTTTGTTCCTTATTTGTTTTAAAATACTATTTGTTATTGCTTTGCCTATATTATCAATTGCACATTCTGTCGAGTCTTGGCCGTACACGCACACACTGTACACGCGAGGGGTGTTCCTGCATTCCTCCGAAACTCTCTTTGGATTCCTTAGTTTCAGAGTTGGTGCAATTAAAATAGTGCACATTCTCGCAATTACTCAGTCCCACTCTCAATCATCTAGGAAAATAATCTTACTTTTAGAATATGTCATGTTGCATAGCCTTAGGCAAGACAATATACGATATTGTCGTTGCGTTTAGGAAACCACCCAAATGTCATTGAGTTTCTTCTTTCGACGACATAAACTTTGTGTGAAATTGATATAAATTATCCAAACTAAACACTTAATAGATTTGGAGCAAATAAACTCATCATACCATTTTACCTTTCTTTCAGATGCAAATCAACCAAAACCTTCCTAATATCAGGATGATGACTGAGGCCCCCCGAACTTTGAAAGAGTGGTGGGGAAACATCCGAGTGACATACGAAAATGAGATTATGCCACACTTGGCGTCATTTACTGATCTACTGAATATGGAGGCAAACAAGTCACTCATTACTCTAATGATTGAATTTTGGCAACCAGCAATAATGACTTTCCAGTTCACAGATTTTGAAATCACACAAACAATAGAATAGATAAGTCAAATTGCTAATTTACCGTTGGCTAGCAGAGCACCCTTGGCCCCGCGCACTACATCAGGAATCGGTTTTCTCCAGTCTTTGGGTTTGAGGGTAGGCCCATGTTTGCGAAGAGTTGACGAGGGATGGGTCAAGTTGGATTATCTATTTAAAAGGTTTGGTCGTCGAGATAGCTATGATATGTTCCAACAAGAATTTTTCATCTCTAGGGTTGGTTGGGAAAGGCACAGGGCTATTGTTTTCGTGATGATCTTTTTGGGTATTATGATCTTCCCAAAGAAAAAAGCTTGTGTCGACATCAACCTACTGCCTGTGGTTATCTTTATGTTTAGAGGACCTGTTAGAGTGACCATCGTACCAATGATCTTGGCAGAAATATTTCTATCATTATCCCTTTGTTCTAGAGGATATGATCAATTTAAGGGAAGTAACCTGTTGCTACAGATTTGGGTGTTGGAACACTTCTATCAAAGACGATCAAAAAATGGCGTTGAAGCAAACTTACACAACAAAATCAGAGGCCATGCGGCGAGTTTGAGATGTGGGATGCCCCAAATAATGAAGACGGTTGGCGCATTTCCTGACCCACCTCACAGGGAACGTATTCAATGGCAACTACAATGGACCAGGATTACAAGCCACTCACGACCTACTTCCCTGATGAAGAGGTGTTGCTTGTAAGAGAAAATATATCAGAGTCGTATGATGGATGGAGAATGTTCTTTGATGGGGCATCAAACTCTATAAGAGTTGGAATAGAAGCAGTCTTAATTTCGAAAACATGTCAGTATTACCCAATCTCAGCCAAGATTAGGTTCTACTGTACCAATAACATGGCGGAATATGAAGCTTGTATTCTCGGACTCAGAATGGCCATAGACATGAATATCAAAGAACTCTTGGTGATAGGAGACTCCGACTTGTTGGTTCATCAAGTGCAAGGAGAATGGACCACTAAGAATGTCAAGATCATTCCTTATTTGCATTACATAAAAGAGTTGAGTAGGAGATTCACAAGGATTGAATTCAAGCATGTCCCTCGAGCTCAAAATGAGTTTGCCAATTCTTTGGCAACATTGTCCTTGATGATTCAACATCCAGACAAGAATTACATCGACCATATCGATATAAAGATACATGATCAACATGCATATTGTTTTCATATAGATGAGGAAATGGATGGAAAACCCTGGTAATATGACGTCAGAAGATTGATAGAAACACAACAATATCCTGAAAATGCTACAAGCAAGAAGAAACAGACTTTGAGGAGGATGGCCAATCATTTCTTCCTTAACAGAGAAATCCTATATAGGAGAAATTCGGATTTAGGATTGCTGAGGTGTGTTGACGCCGCTGAAGCGACAAAGCTTTTGGAAGAAATACATGCAGGAACATGTGGACCTCACATAAATGGGTTCACTTTGGCAAATAAGATTTTAAGAGCTGGATATTTTTGGATGACCATAGAGAGAGATAGCATCCGGTATGTGCAAAAGTGTCATAAATGTCAAGTGTATGGAGATTTTATACGGGTTCCACCGAATGAACTTAATGTGATGGGTTCCCCTTGGCCATTTGCCGCTTGGGGCATGGATGTTATTGGACCCATAGAGCCTCTCGCGTCAAATAGACATCGTTTCATCCTGGTGGCTATCGATTATTTCATAAAATGGGTCGAAGCTTCGACATACAAGGCAGTGACAAAGAAGGTGGTAGCAGACTTTGTTCGCGACAATATAGTTTGCCGGTTTGGAATTCCAGAATCAATCATAACAGATAATGCGGCCAACCTCAACAGTGATCTTATGAAGGAAACTTGTGAAAAGTTCAAGATTGCTCATCGAAATTCCACGATTTACCGTCCACATATGAATGGAGCAGTTGAGGCTGCAAATAAGAATATCAAGAAGATTTTAAGGAAAATAGTGGACAGTCACAAGCAATGGCATGAGAAGCTACCATATGTTTTACTCGATTATCGCACCACAATCAGAACATCAACTTGGGCAACTCCTTATATGTTGGTTTGTGGTTCGGAAGCAGTAATACCTGCCGAGGTGGAAATACCATCTTTAAGGATTATCCAAGAGGTTGGTCTAGACGATGCGGAATGGATACGTAGCAGACATGAACAGTTGATGCTCATCGATGAAAAGAGGATGGAGGCGGTTTGTCATGGACAACTCTATCAGAATAGAATGACCAAAGCGTTCAACAAGAAAGTCAAACCTCGACAGTTCACACCGGGGCAGTTAGTATTGAAAAAGATCTTTCTTCACCAAGAAGAAGCCAAAGGGAAATTTGCACCAAATTGTCAAGGACCCTACATGGTTCATAAAGTAATCTCTGGAGGAGCGGTAATCTCAAAAGAAATGGACGGCAGAGTGAACACAAAGCCAATCAATTCAGACGCCATCACAAAATACTACATCTGAAGACCTCAAGATTAGTGCTTATTTCTTGTACTTTTGCATTTTTGATGTAACAGAACTACGTCTAGACCTGACTTCCCACAGTGGGGTACATAGGCAACCCACATCGGATTCGGTCTCCCTTAGAAAACCCAAAATCATCATTTTCATGTATTTAGAACTACGCTCTACCTGAATTCCCTCGGTGGTATACGTAGGCAATCCTTGTCGGATTCGGACCCTTACATTTCATATTTTTCACTTTCCGTTTGTATTTGAACTACGTCCTGACTTGATTCCGCTTGGATACGTAGGCAGCCTGAGTCAGGCTCGGTCATTGCATCACAAGTTTCTTACTTTTCCTTCATATTTTTCAGTCTTCTATTGTAATCGAACTACGTTACGACCGGATTCCACTTGGATACGTAGGCAGCTTGAGTCAAGCTCGGTCATTGCATTACATACTTCTATTTCTCCCACTTGTATTCGAACTACGTTACAATCTGATTCCTACTTTGGGGATACGTAGGCAGCCTGAGTCAGGCTCGATCAATGCACTGCATAATTTCCATTTCTTTTCTTACCCTTAGGAAACACTTCCTCATAGTTAGCATAACCTCATAATATGAAAAATCTCGCTCATCGCAATGTCTGCAAAAGAGCTACACAAGCTTCAGCATGAGGGTAAAAGCTACAAGAAGACTATGTTGAATATAGTCAACAAAATGGAAAGCTCGGTGGACTTCGGAACATGTCATAATCTAAAAACGCTGGAGAATTACTACATATATATATACCTAATATATAAGTAATATACTTATTTTCTTAAAAAAAAAACTAATTCTTTTCAAAAGATTTTTCTACTCATCCACCTACCAAATCTCTAAGTTAAGAAACTATGTGCATGCTAAGACGTCGAAAGATTCCAGTGACAAGGTTTCAATCCGCGAGTCGATACAAATCAACACCCCCTTCCAAACTAAAAATTTTCTTTGAGCGCAGGAACACAGGAATCAAGAAAATAACATCAAGTCTCGAGGCACGACCGGAGGCGCCACTCGACCACTACAATCATGAGCCAAAATACTATTTCCCTACTTTATTTCCCAGAAGTACTTCAACTTGCATCTTATGTCTAAGAATATTTTATTTAAATTTTTTGTATGTACGCTCAAGATCCGGATGAAATGCTGAAGAAAAAAGGGCCCTCGTAGGAAAATAGAATAGTTAGATTTCTGTCGAAATAACTCCACCAACTGGAGCTTGTATTCTAACCTCATCAACAACTCCGCCAATCGAACACCACCGACTAACATCGTCGAACTCCACAAGCCTGGGGTTGTATATAGCAAATGTCACTCAAACTTCACCGATTGGAGGTTGTACATAGCAAACATCGTCAAACTACGCCAACCGGAGGTTGTACATAGCAAACATCGTCAAACTCCGCCAATCTGAGGCTGTACATAGCGAATATCGTTAAAATCCGCCAACATACCGGAGGCTGTACATAGCAAACATCGACCGAACTCCGCTAATCGGAACCTGTATATAAGTAAAGAAGCAACACTCTGCCAATCAGAGACCACATCGTAGTGACGTCACCGAAGATCCACCGACCGGAGGCATGCAAGCACAATGACACTTTCATACACTAACAATAACATGTTACATTACAGGCTTTACAAAGTCGGATATATGTTTTTACTTTACAACAACTCCGTTAAGCGGAGGTCTACATTACAAGCTTTACACAACCGGATACATGCTTTTACATTACAACAGCCCCGCCAGTCGAGGGCCTTTACATTACAAGTTACGTTACCTATATCACATTCACAACACAAAAAACAAAGACATCAACAATCGTTTGGACGTCTACACTCTACTCTTTACATTCCAATTTCAATTCATTATTTTTAAACCGCAACATGTACTTTTCACCTTTTTACATGTTTTGCAGGACAACACGTTACAACGAGGAACTCCCTCTAAGCAGCAAACTAGTGCAAGTTAGTACAATGTCAAACATCACTAGCTACGTCAAGGATTCACTTTCAAAACTCAACTCAACTCGATTTTCAAAAGTTCAGATAACTCTCTCAGGTCTCACTTCTTTATAACCTGACACTGGGAATTCTTTTTCAAAAAAAATCATCCCTCTACCATAAGTCTCCAGTAGAAATTGCTACGGAGCATTTCTCATTCATGTTCTTTAAGACTATATTTCGTCCCTCTATTCGTGCCAATCTCTTCAAACCTCACCACCAAAACATTTCAATATTACCATAATTCGATACTGGGGCAAAAATTTGTTATGTTCCTACACTCTCGAACTACATATGGCCTGATTTCTTATGAAACCTGAGATATGTAGGCACCTCAGAAACCAGAGTTCGGCCATAACTCCATAAACATTTCTTGCCGAGTTTTGCTCAAAGTGTATTTTAGTGGGTCGCCTAAAATTGGATTGTGTCAACGTTTCTTTGTCCACGTCTTCTTTACTCTCTTCCACGGACAAAGAAAGGGGCAAGCTGTAGACACCGAATTTTGGCTCTCAACATGTAACTAAAATAATAATATTAATAATAATAAAATATATATGTTATGAAAGTTTTATAGGGATACGAAAAGATTTTTTTATTTTATTTTTTAATTGATAAATTTATTTCATAAATGTTATTTCTTATAAAAATTAAATATATTATATTACTACTTACTTTCTCATTTTTAAATAAGTGTCGTTCTTAAGAATTGAGTCTATTTTTTTTGTTCAAATATAATTTCTTTTGTCGCAATAGATATTTTTCGTACATTGTTTAAAATTAGAAAGCTTAATTAATTAATGAGTTACTAATTTATATTAATTTAATTTTAAGAGTGACTAATTTTATCAAATAATCTAGTTTTGCAAAATAATTATTTTTAATTTAATAAATTATAGTTAGTTAAAAGAAGAGGTCATAATTTAAATGAATTTAATTTGAACAAAACTTGGCAATTCAAGTCCCCTTAAACCGGTCAATCCGTGTGTGCCACGTAGGCGAGCACATGGATTGTGCTTCTTA
>JAJOOE010015236.1:0-19155 GCA_036250405.1 Solanum raphanifolium | reverse complement strand
TGGTGTTTAATTGTATGATAGGTTAAAGTATGATATAATATAGCAATTAAAGAATAAAAATAAAAAATAAAATTAAAAAAAGTTAAATAATAATTTTCTCTTTCTTAATACTTTTATAAGAAAAAATTGCTTAAAATTTTCAAATAATTTACTTAGGAATTTTGAAAATTACCAAGTAATAATTGCACACAAAGTTTTCTTCATTGAATTTTGTTTGGTAAAAAATATAAAGGAATTAGTTTTTTTAATTTTTTTTGTAATCTTCATAAATGCTCATGTAATTTATATATTTGTTTTGTAGAGATATAAGTTTGATGAATTAAATAGGTCTATTATTTTTTAAAATGATGTAATAACATGACATATTATATTTAGTATTTATTTATTTTTAGATAAAAATAGTAATAATATTATTCAATTTTTATTTTTTTCAAGAAAAAATATTGTAAGAATGAATTTCAAAATACACAATTAATTTTATTGTAATAGTTAATTGATATTTAATATTATTGATTCATTATAAAATTTATGATTACTTGATGTAAGTTAGCTTTCATGAGTGATTTGTATATCGATATTTTTTTTGAATGTATATGTTTATAAGTATTCAAAATTGATTATATTATAGTATGTTTTAAAAACCTTTTCTTCATAACATAAAAAAATAAAAAGTTTAATTATAATAAAAGATTCTTAAGTATGAAGATTTATTCTTAATAAACTAATATATATATATATATATATATTATAATATGATCATTATTTTAGTTAAATGGATTTAATGAATAAAATCAGTCTATTATTAAAAAAATCTTTAATGACATGTCATTCCAACTAGGAGAGAGTGAGACTTTTGAAGTGTCAAGTATATCTAGAGGAAAATAGCGATAGTTGAGTGATATTTTGGTCCTAAATGAAACATAAATGATATTTCAAGGCAATTCTCTAAACTTGGGTGACCATTTAGGGAATTGACTCCCCGATTTAGGACCCGAACCTGACATTTGATTAGGGACCTTACTGTAACACCCAAAATTTTTTTGAACTGAAACTCAAACCATCCTTTCTGGTGAGTAGGATTTTACCAAGGAATTCAAAATTTCTTAAGTATTAAGATCACTAGATATAGCACCTTGAGTTCCAACAAGAATTAAAGAGAATTCATTCAAAGTCATTCCTAGGTTCTTCTAAGTTTTGGGTCAACTTAAAATGACCATAATCTTCATTAAAGAATGAGTTAGGTGACCCATAAGATATCCAATGAAAGGTCTTCGAATTATCTTTCCAACGCAACTGAGTTTGCTAAATTTCGAGCTCGTATGAGGGAGATATGCCCGTTTGAAGACGGGTTGTCCAATTAAGGAAAGTTACCCGAAAATATGAGAGGTATTTTGGTCTTTTCCTTACCCAATTGGATTTAAGCGTTTTTAGTACGGTTTTAGGAGTCTAAACTGATTAGAATTAGTTTCATTCATCCCCAAAAACGTTTAGGATTTTAGAGAGAAGATTCAAAAGGAGAAAAAGTTAAAAGTTTCAAGCGTTCGTTCAAAAATTCAAGATTTCGCCAAGAACCTAGTTCTTTGTGGTATGTAAGCTTCCATAGTGTTGGATTTGTTCACCCACACACCAATCATGAGTTTCTTTTGCGAATCTATCCATAAATATTGAGCAATTTAATTTCTTGATGAGTTCTTGATAAGTGTTCTTGAAGTTTACTTATCGATTAAGTTTTGATGTAAGATTCTACCTGGGTTAACTTCAAACAACCACATCTCTTAGAATATAAAGAGTTACATAAGTCATAACCTATTAAATTTAAGGTATTTGAATCTACTTTCCAACGCCACCAATTTCGCGTCAATCCAATTTCTGAGTAAAAAGTTATGACTATTTTAGTAACCTATACAGTGCTGTTACAAATTTAGCCGACGGGAAAACATTAAAAGGGTTGTTTTTGTTTTTTTACCTCCAAGAAAACCCTAAACAAATTTCTTGACAAATAAAAGGCTCAAAACAATAAGATTTTCATCTTTTAATCCATCATTCTCTTCTCTCTCAAACCCTAGGGAAAAAACCTAAGGAAAAATCAAAGTAGAAGACTCCATTCAAGATTCTTTCAATCTTTTACAAGATTCTTTCAATCTTTTACAATATTCTTCTTCAAGGTAAGTCTTTTTCCAAGAATTCCAATTTTTTCAACTCAAATTCCTCCATACAATTATGAATCACTAATGAAAATCATAATTCTTGGCCATAATTCTGCATGAACCCTATGAGTCGAGCAGTCTAGAGATGAATATTATCATTGAGTCTTGAGTTCTGAGTACTGAGATTCTTTATTTCTATAAGATCCCTAAGTTGGGTCGTTCATGTTCATAATTCCACATGAACCCTATGATTTGAGTTATAAATTTTAAAAAGCTTTTTAAAGCCAACACTTGAGTTCTTAAATTTGAGTTTTGAGAAATTAAAGATGAGTTTTGAGAAAAGAGTTTTCTAAAATATGATTAGTATGAAAATCAAGTATGCCATCAATGTATGAGCAGTATGGTATCTAGATATACCATCAATGTTTATGCAGTATGACTTCCCGAGTCATCAATGATCACATTATAATATGATTTTGAAATGTTTTTGAGAAATAGGAGAGTTGAGTTCATTTTTTTAAAATTATATATGGGAATTAAGTATTCCTAAGAGTAAATGTTTTCACATTTAAGATGAGAGGAAATTGATATGTCCAAAGAGTTTTGAGCAGTTTGAGTACCATCTCTTTTAAGAGAAAGATTTTTGAGTAATAATTTCAAACCACAGAAAAAGTTATGTTTTTAAACATATGAGCTAAGTATATTTTTAGGAGTAGTATTGAGCACCAATATGGGGACGAGTTCAAATAACTCAAGTCTCCATAAATCATGTAGCCAATGTGGGTAGAAAGGGTCATACTTTTTAGATGATTCCTTAATGCTTTTTAGCATAGACTAGTGGATCCACTTAGTTGGGATGTTCTATACCCCGGCAAAGTATAGGACGGTTCTGGCAGCGTGGGCAAAACGTTGTATCATCACATAGCTCATAGTGATGGTTGTCGGTTAGAGAAATTCCCACAGAGTTATATTATATATATATATATATATATATATATATATATAAACTAAGTTATTATTGTATTCTTCAATACATTGAATTTCTATTTGTTGTTTTGAAAGCTTTCCATATATATTGCATCGTTTACTGTTGCTTTATCCTTGAGTATCATGAGTTGAGTATCTTGAGTGGAGTACCTTTGAGTTGAGTATCATATCTTTGAGTTGAGTATCTTATTCTTGAGCTGAGTTGAGTTGAGTGAGTTGATTAGAGGTAAGTTTGTTTCCTTTTTATCAAGTTCAAACCTATGTTTATGCTTTAGAATTCCCCTTACATGCTCGTACATACCACTTACTGAGCCATTTGGCCTGCACCATTTCATGATACAGATACAGGTATTCCGGTTCATCAAAAGGAGCTTTGTTGATACCACATGGAGTTCAAGTTAGCTATGGTGAGCCTCCTTGCTTTCGAAGGATTTTTTAAAAAAGTTTTGTTAGGATGTCGTGGGTCTTGTCCCGACTTCCATCTTTGTCATTTAGAGGCTTCATAGATGGATAGTAGAGTTTGAAAAGTCTGTTTCATTTATTTTGTTAGATGTTTTAAAGACTTGAGATGCCTTGTCACGCCCCGAGACTACCCCCAAGACACGGACACAAGACCTAGGACCACAAGTGATCCCAAGCTAACCCTGCTGGTATGATCATCAACATACTAAAGATAAGTTGAATAATAAACTGATGCGAAAGCTATAATCATAAATAAAATGAAAAAATGGGGAATACCCATATACTATAACTGAGATATATGAAAACTGATGAGTTTAATACAAAGAAGATATTAACTCAATTCTAAGCTGAATCTAACTATGTCTGAAATAAGCCTCTAAACTGACTAGAAATGTTGGGACATGCCCCAACTAAATCTAGCAAAACTGAAACTAAAGGACTAAAAGTACTGAAAAGATAAACATGTCACTGGTCCTCGAAGAATGAGGACTCACCACTGATGCTACTGAACTGACGATCGGGAAGTGATCTAAGCATGATCTGGATGCTGAGAACCTGAACCTACATCACGAGAAGATGTAGTGTAGAGTATGCATCAGTACTTGAAAGGTACTGAGCATGCATGATAAAATAAAGCTGAAATAACATATAACTGAACAAAGCAAATAAACAATGATATAATCTGAACATGATATAGATGCTGAATGCTGAGCTAACTGAATGCAGTGACTAATTTATAACATGTTGAAAATGAATATTGGATATACTGATAAATGGTCAATGCAATAGAATCTGACTGAACTGTGGGAGCTACTAATAACCTATAGTAAAACCAAATGAGCTAATCGAGAGGACCCAATATACCCTGCCAGAGGTATAGAGGCATGCTGGCGTGCTCACTGAAATGATGCCCACAGAAGGGACTTACAACCCACGTGGCTAGTAGTTCTGGGACTATTTGGGCACGCTGAACCCTAGTCCAACTCGGTATTATGCTACTCCTAATGGATTAAGTAATTAACACATTATGACTGAATTTCTATTAGTTACTGGATAGCTCAAACTGAACATGCAAACTGAGTATGCAATAATTAAACTGATATTGATGCATTAATAATTGAGGAATGTATAACTGAATAACTGAAATATCTTACCTAGTATGTGTAATTCAAGAACTAAAGAAATACATAGCTAGGGTTCTGGAATTCATGCAATAAACTGAATATTTACATACTAATCTGATTTGGATCATTCTAACAGCTAAGAACCCAATAATTCTAACATTTAAGAAACCCTAGGTCTAGTAATAATAAGGGAATTAAGAAACTGACCGAAAGCTAGGGACCTAATGTGTGAAAGGAATCCACTAGTGAAATCCCACATACCTGGTGACGAATTCCACGGAGAAATCCTTTGATTTCAGGGCTGGAACTAGAGGAAACTTGCTGCATTCTTGAACTAGGGTTCTTGACTTCTTTTCTCCTCTTACGCTCTAATTTTTCTAAGTTCTAATTAATGATCTAACATATGTAAGTTCTAGTTATGTTCCTTGGCTTAAACTGACTAAAACCTCATAATTTAAACAACATAGTTTAGGTGTCCAATGAATAAGGAAAAGACCGAAATAACCCTGACTTAAACTACAGACAGGTTGACCACAGCCACCTTCACGGACCGTGAAGTCGGTCGTGGTCTGGACTTGGTGACTACTAGCTGAAGATTTGAGTCCACGAGCCCTACCACTGCCCGTGTGAAGGACTACGAACCGTGAAAGTATCCGTGGTCTCCACTTGGGTTGTGGTCTGGAGGGACTGGCTAGGGGGCTTACTAGTAAGGCTACACGGACGCCCCTACGGGCCGTGTGAAGGACCACTGTCATGACCCGAGAGCACCCCCTAGTCGTAACACGGCATACTTGACCCCGAAGGGGTCTTATACAAGCCCTTAGCATATCATGAACATTAAAGCATATGAAAATAGTGGTTAAAATTTTGTTTACAATTACAAACTTTATAAAAACAAGAGAGAGTCTATGACACTATGTCTCAAACCATCTGTAACATTAGACTTAAATCTCTTTTAAGACAAACTGAGGGACACGACCCTTACATAATTCTAAAGACATAAGTTGACAAGGTGGGTTTGTCCTCGAAATTATGAGGACTCCCCAAGTCTTCATTTCCAAGCTCCTTAGAAACCTATCTTCCAAGTATAAGACACCACATCTTCAAACCCTACACTTTGTAAAAATGTAGAAGAAGGGGTTAGCACAAAAAGTACTAAGTATGGAAGCCATGCATAAAACCATTAAAACATGCTTAAAAGGGACATTTAGTTGAAACCATGATTTATGCACTTTTGAACATCATTGTTTAAAAGAGTTGGAGAACACAAGTCATAAACAACTCACATATAGCTCATCAAAGCACATGGATAACAACACTACCATAAGAATAGTCTCCAATCATAGGCACAATGCACATATCATCTATCATAAGACATAATACTCATGCATAGTCAAATATCAAGGTCATGGCATCATAGTAAAACAACAACATAGGTAACCCTAAGCTCTACTTGTGCAATGCAAAGATAGGATCCCTAGTCCTATCTACACTAAGTATCACTTTTTGGCCACCAAGCTCATACTTATAACACATTAGTCTCATGCATAGCTAATGCATATAGTCATGAGACATTCATAATCACTTAATTCATGTCAAGAATGTAGATCACAACATATACCCAAATAGGACATGCAACAACTCATAAATCATCAACATGTAGTGGAACTATACCATGACTACTCTCGAAGGCTACTCATCATCTATGAGTGGCATCCCATACTACCCCTCACTCAAAGTAGGTCCTCTTAAGAAGTCATTAGTCATAGTTCATGCATCATATTTGTCGTTCATACATCTTAGTCATATTTCAATACTTAATATCATAAGCAAACCACCCTCATAACCCCTTCACAAGTTCACTTATGCAATGTACATATGAAGTCCCATACCCCCATATATACTAAGCAAATCCATCAAGAAGTCATAAGTGTAGTTCACATGCATAGTTCATATTAAGTGAAGTCATTCTTAACATTCTTATATGCCATACATTCATAAGTTGTCATACATATAGGACTCACACAAGAACACCTCTTAAGACCCACTTGTGCAATGTATGGGTAAAGTCCCATACCCTTACCTATACTAAGTAGTATCTCTCAAGAAGCCCTAGTTAGAGCCCATGTCCTCATTCATAAGTTATTTTCATATCTTAGTTCATTCTTACAATATTGGGAGATTTTGCCATAACCGACATAGACCATGTGAGCTTCATGGAATCCGGTGTTCTACTCCCACACCAAAAAGAGAGTATCCTACTTGCCTAAGGTAGGACATACATAATAGCTTTTAGGTGGATCCACTAGCTAAGAATCCTATGTTGGCACACAGTTAAGGGATAAGGAGATTGCTTCTAGAAACCCTATTTATACTTAATAGTATTGTAGTTTCCTTCTCATGAGACCTCTTTAGTGGAAACCTCCCGCCTTTATGAAGGAATCCTATCTCATATACATATCCTCTCGGTACTAAGCAAAAACTCCCCTCTTTGAAGTAACATTTAGTCTTTACTTAAGTCATATTTATGGAAGAATGCACTAGGCACTCAAACCAACATATATCATAATAGCTCATAGGTTCTTTAGGTGAAAATGTCCCTTCAACCTTAGAATAAACATATATCATATATGAGAAAGCTTTTCATATTATATGCATAGTATGTTCATGAGAAAAGCCTTTCATGCAACATATAATACTACCATAATATCAACCTATCATGTGTAGTCATATCATATCGTACTTAGTCATATCATGGTCATGTACATTTCATGCATAATAGTATGTAAAGGTGCGTATGAGAACTAGCCTTTCAATTAACACCTAGACACATCATATTCATGTTTATGTATGGAGTGTGTGTGTGGGCATGATTGTCCTCACAATGGCACAACAACAACAACATTAACATCATAGACACCTCCCTTCTCAAGGGGGTCATAACATGTACATAATATCCCAACTCATGCACAATTCACCTATATTGCATTTAAGGATATTAGACCATGTAAATCACATATCTAACATTCATACAATACACATGGATACATTCATCATCCAAGTAGGTCATTCATTGTATGTATAGAATCATATATTCATATAGGGGAAATATGTGGGTAGGGTCCTTCCACAATAACACCTCATACAATTCAACATGCATAATACCACAATGATCATAACATATCATTCATATCCATAACATAACATACCTTAATCATATCTAGGGTTGTATGGAAGAGGGGCCTTGTCTCAATACTACAATTCATACTAGCAAGTAAGCACTTCCACCATAAGTTGATCAATCCATTCATACAAGGAATACATTGTAAGTAAACACTTCCACCATAAGTGGATCAACAATTCAATAGAAAATTACTTATCAAATATTGAAAACCTACATTCATAGCCATCAAGGCTTTCATCAAGGTTCAACCCTATTTTCTTGACATTCATACATCAGATATGATAACATCATAATACAATAATGAATTCCATAATAACATACTAGATTCTCATCCTTCATTAATCATTCAAAGCATACTAGGGTTAGGTTTGAGAAAGAAGGGAAATCATGAGTCTTGTGGGGAATTGTTCAAAAACCATAAACATTACTTGAATTCATCCACAAACCTTCATATATAATCATAAATAACCATTTTAGATCAATGGAAACACTTTTAGAAAGAGACCCACGAATTGGATTGAAAACCTAGAAGTTGGGGAACTTTGAAAACACTTTGAAAGGGCTCTTTGGTGATAACTAATTAAGGATAAAGAACTCCCATACCTTAGATGTAGAAATCCATGAAAATCCCTTGAGAAAGACTCCATCTTCAAGCCCTAGGTTGATCTCTTCTTCGGTCTTCAATGGTGGTTCTAGAGAGAAGACTTAGGGAGAGAAAAGGGAAATTATGTTTTGATTTGGGGTCTTGGAATAATTGATTTAATTGGGTGAGTTTTGGGGTTAAAATGACTTAAATAGGGGTCCTAGGCTTGGGAAAAATGAGATATCCTTGAGTTAAAACAACTGGAAAAATTCCCAGTAAGTTACTTGCTCGAAACTGCCGAAATGGCATCACTGAAGCCATCACGGACCGTGATCATCACCACGGCCCGTGAAATGGGTCGTGAAGATTTTTCAGCCTGACAGTGCTTCACTATTTCGGGCATAACTTTTTATTCCAAGATTGGAATTGGGAAAACTCGATGGCGTTGGAAAGAGGACTCAAAGAGCTTTAATTCTATAGGTCATGGTACACGTAATTCGTTTTGAGCTAAGAGATATGACCATTCGAAGTTGAACCTATACTCTAAGTCTAATGGAAAGCCCTTCACGTGAGGCTCCATGAGCCGTGGTGCCTCTCGTGGTCATGATACAGTATCTAGGAAACCTTCCCCTTAACCCCTAAAAATCAAAGGCACCACCACGAGCCTTCCCACGAGCCTGGTCATCACCATGAGCCGTGAAGTGGCTCGTGTGGAGGGGTTGTTTTTGGGCAGCCTTTGCTTAGCCACTGCCTAGCCTACCATAAGACACACCACGAGCCGTGGTCCTCACCACGAGCCATGGTTGTGGTAATGGAAGGTGAGGCAGTGTCCATGAAAGAGTGGACTGCCCTAGTCCTCTTCCTTGGCTCTGACCCTCAAACTTAGCCCTCGTTAGTCTACTAGTTTCCGGACGTCATGGTCGTTTCTTGACATTTGACCTCTAAAATCACCAAACTAACTTCAATAGCCATTTTTCATCATTTAAACAAGTTTTCAACTATAAACTAACATGTGAGGCTCTATTTCAACCTACTAGATTTAGTCAAGCCATAAATAGGTCTTACTAGTTCGTACGGGGTGTTACAACCACGGACTGTGAAGGTCCTCGGGGTCCTCACTTAGGCGTGGGGTCTAAGGGGCTGGCTATGGAGGTTCACTGCCTCGACTTTACGGGCACCACCATGACCCGTCATCAAGACCACGAACCGTGAAGGTGCTCGTGGTCTGATGTCTGGGCCTGGTGACTTCTAGGTCAGGACCATGGGCAGGTATATGAACCGTGGACCTTTTCATGGTCCGTAACCCTACCATGGTTCATGCTTCAGGTATATTTCTACAACTTTTTTCTGGGTCTGGTTTTTGAAGTGTTACAATATCTCCCCCTTCAGGGAATTAGTTGCAACCCTATCACTAAACACTGAAGACTGATTTATGACTGATTTGAGTTTCGAAAACATGCAAATATGCTAAAAATTCAAGTATATACTGAAGGAACATGATACTAAGACTGATTTTCATGTATGAATGACTGAAAAACTGAAGAGGAACTATTACCTCAAGCTGGAAAGGATTCAGAAGGAAAGAGTTGAGGATACTTGGTTTTCATGGCTGCTTATGCTTCCTAAGTAGCTCCCTCTACGGATTGACTCCTCCACCAAACCTTGACTGAAGCGACTTCCTTATTTCTCAATCTTCTAACCTAACGATCAAGAATCTCTACTAGTACATCCTCATAAGAAAGACTGTCCTTCACGGATACACTCTCTAATGGTACCACGAATGTTGGATCACCCACACACTTCTTCAAAAGCGAGATGTGGAAGACTAGATGCATTGCTGCCAAATCTGTTGGCAACTCTAACTCATAAGCCACTTTACCAATCCTTTTTGAGATCCGGTAAGGGCCTACTTATCTAGGACTGAGCTTCCCTTTCTTGCCAAACCTCATCACCCCCTTCATAGGTGACACCTTCAGGAAAACCAATCATCAACTTGGAACTCTAGTTCCCTTCTCCTTACATCTGCATAAGACTTCTGACTCTGGGCTGTCTTAAGCCTATCTCTAATGAGTTGCACTTTCTCCATAGCATAAAAGACTGAATCTGGCCCTATCAAGGCTGCTTCACCTACTTCAAACCAACCAACAAGATATCTGCATCTGCGCCCATACAATGCCTCATAAGGGGCCATCTGAATGTTGAAATGGTAACTATTGTTGTAGGCGAACTCAATAAGAGGAAGGTGATCATCCCAACTACCCTTGAAATCGATCACACAAGCTCTCAACATTTCCTCTAAGGTCTGAATGGTATGCTCTGCCTGACCATCCATCTGTGGATGAAATGTTGTGCTAAGGTTAACTTGAGTACCAAGACCCTTCTGGAATGACTTCCAGAAATGAGAGGTAAATTGAGGACCTCTATCTGAGATGCTAGACAAAGGAACCCCATGCAGCCTCACAATCTCATTTATATAAAGCTTGGCGTAGTCATCTGCAGAATCTGTAGTCTTGACCGCCAAAAAGCGAGAAGACTTAGTAACTCTGTCAACTATCACCCAAATGGAGTCATACTGTCTGCGAGTATGAGGTAAACCTGTGATGAAGTCCATGTTGATCACTTCCCACTTCCAAGTAGGAATGTCAATCTCTTGAGTCCTACCTCTTGGTTTCTTACGTTCTACCTTGAATTGCTGGCAATTGGGGCAGTTAGCCACAACATATTCTATATCTCTTTTCATACCATTCCACCAATAGACTTCCTGCAAATCGCGGTCCATCTTAGTGTCACCTGGATGAATAGAATATCTGGAATTATGGGCCTCTGCAAGAATAAGCTGCCTCAACTCACCCACATTAGGAACACATAATCGACCCTAGTAGCGAAGCACACTATCTCCCCCTTGGGAGAAAACCTCAACTCTTTGTTGGTGGACTGCACCCTTGAGTTCAAGTAATATCAGATCACTGTCTTGCTTTTCCTTAATTTCCACTACCAAAGAAGATTTTGCCCCATTCTGAACCGTTACACCACCATCTGATATGCTCATAAGACGAACTCCTATGCGAGCAAGTCTGTGAACATCCTTTGCTTGCTTCTTTCTTTCTTCCTCAACATGTGCTACACTACCCATAGATAGTCTGCTAAGGGCATCTGCTACTACATTTGCCTTACCAGGATGATAATGCACACTCATGTCATAATCCTTGAGGAACTCAACCCATCTTTTCTGGCGAAGATTCAACTCTTTCTGGGTGAACACATACTGAAGGCTCTTATGGTCTTTGAACACATCTACATGAACACCATACAAGTAGTGCCTCCAAATCTTGAGTGCAAACATTACCACTGTAAATTTGAGGTCATGAGTCAGATAATTCTTCTCATGCACCTTAAGCTGTCTGGAAGCATAAGCATAACCATAGCTCGCTGCATCAACACACAACCTAGGCCAACTCTGGATGCATCACAATAAATCAGATAATTGTCTAAACCCTCTGGTAGAGTCAAAACAGGAGCTGTAGTCAACCTAGTTTCCAATTCTGTGAATCTTTTCTCACAATCATCTGACCACTGAAACTTGACCATCTTCTAAGTCAACCTAGTCAATGGTGAGGCTATGGATAAAAATCCTTCCACGAACCTTCTGTAATACCCGCTAGACCCAAGAAACTTCTGATATTGATAGGAGAGGTAGGTCTGGGCCATTGTTTCACTGCCTCAATTTTTTGGGAATCTACTCGAATCCTTTCACTAGACACTATATGCCCAAGAAAAGCAATCGACTGCAACCAAAACTCGCACTTGTTAAATTTGACGAATAACTGGCGATCTTTGATAGTTTGCAGAACAACTTTCAAATGACTCGCATGTTCTTCCTATTTCTGGTGTAAATGAGGATATCATCAATAAAGATGATAACGAAGAAATCCAAGTACTGCTTGAACACTCTGTTTATCAAGTCCATGAAAGCTGCAGGAGCATTGGTTAGTCCAAATGACATAACTACAAATTCATAATGACCATACCGAGTCTTGAAGGCTGTCTTCGGAATGTCACTATCTCTGACTTTAAGATGATGATAACCCGGTCTGAGGTCTATCTTTGAGAAATGACTAGCACCCTGAAGTTGGTCAAACAAGTCATCAATCCTGGGAATGGGATGCTTATTCTTGATTGTAACCTTATTCAACTACCTATAGTCACTGCACATTATGAGAGAACCATCTTTCTTCTTTACGAACAACACTGGTGCACCCCATGGCGAAATACTAGGTCTGATGAAGCCCTTGTCTAGAAGGTCTTTCAACTGCTCCTTCAATTTCTTAAGCTCAGTTGGAGCCATTATGTAAGGAGGAATAGAGATAGGCTGGGTATCTGGAAGGAGATCAATTCCAAAGTCGATTTCCCTATTGGGAGGAACTCCGAGAAGATCTTATGGAAACACTTCTGGAAACTCATTAACCACATGAACTGACTCAAGAGTTGGAGTTTCGGAGCTTGAATCCTTCACCCGAACTAGATGATAGAGATAACCCTTAGAGATCATCTTTCTGGCCTTAAGGTAAGAAATGAATCGACCCATAGGCGTTAAGCTACTACCCTTCCATTTTAAGATTGGTTCATATGGAAACTGAAAACGAACAACCCTAGTTCTACAACTGACTAGGGCATAACAGGAATGTAACCAATCCATGCCTAGAATGATATCGAAGTCTACCATTTCTAACTCTACAAAATTTGCTGAGGTGACTTTCTAGGAGACTGTGACAGGGCAATTTCTGTATACCCGTCTAGATATAACTGGGTCACTGATTGAAGTAGAGACTGAGAAAGGTTATAGGAGAGTTTCTGGACTAACACAGAATTTAACCGCTATAAAAAGAGTTACAAATGACAAAGTAGCTCCTGGATCTAACAATGCATAAATGTCAAGATCAAAGACTTGTAACATACCAGTGACTACATCAGGAGAATCTTCCTGATCTTGGCGAGCCTGAAGAGCATACAACTTGTTCTAGTGCTGTCCGCCACCTGTACCAGATGAGTTACCCTGCTGAGTCGGGTGACCTACTGGTGCTACTGAAGTTGTAGACTGGGCTCTACCATTATTACCTCCTTGACCCTGTCTAGAAGGACAATCCCTCAACCTGTGACCAGACTGACCACACCTAAAACATCCTTGTTTTCCTGCAAGACACTCACCCGGATGGTTCTTACCACACTTAGGGCAAGCTGGGTATATTTTGGTTCTTGAAATACTACCTTGAGACTTAAAGCCTGATGCTCTACCTTTTTGATTATTTCGGAACTTGGAGGATGGAACACTGACTGATGAAGGTGCTAGAGTTGAAGACTTATGTTGAAACTGCGAGTGATTTCCACCAACTAATTTTTGTTGGGAATACTCATATTTGCCTGTTCATGCTTTCTTACTCTCCTTAGCCTGTTCCTTAAGCTTATCACCCTTAACCTGCTGAGCGTGAGTCATGAGCCTAGAGATGTTCATGTTTCCCAACAACATAGCATTCTTGCACTCTGTCTTCACTAAGTCTGACACTCCATACAAAAACTTATTCATCTAAGCCCTGGAATCAACAACCATGTGAGGAGCATACTTGGAGAGTTGGTTAAACTTGAGGCCATACTTTTGGACCGTCATGCTACACTGCCTTAAGTTCATAAATTCCTGGGCCCTTACTTCTCTCAACTCTATGGGGAAAAACCTATCCAGAAAGGTTTCGCTGGATTAATCCCAAGTGATAGGAGATGCATCTGTACCCCTGTTCTCCTTCCATTGAGTATACCAGATATGAGCTACATCTTTCAGTTGATATGATGCTAATTCAACCCGATCATTCCTAGTTACCTGCATCACTTCAAAGATCTTCTTGACCTCATCGATGAAGTTTTGAGGATCTTCTCCAACTTGCGATCCTAAGAACTCTGGTGGATTCATCCTAACAAAGTCTCACACTCTAGCTGCAGCTGACCCAACATTAGCATTTGCGTGAACTGGAACCCACTGATTGTTCTGGTTGGCCACACTCTGAGCCAACATCTGAATGGCGTTCCTGAATTCTGCATTAGAAACTTCCTGATCTGGGACTGGAGGAGCTACGTTTGCATTCCTCGCATTCACATTCCTGGCGTTAGCTCTACGAGGAGGCATGATCACTGAAATGTAGAATGTTGAGTTAGAATAGAATTAGATCATACCTTACGCACGATAATAGTAACAAGAAAATGAAGTTTTCCTAAATCACTTCGTAGCCTCCCTATCATTAGATGTGGTTCACTTCACACCCATGAAAAGGACTTTACTTAGTGTGGCTTTTCAGACATCCTAGGACTCTTAAACCTAATGCTTTGATACCAAGTTTGTCACGCCCTGAGACTACCCCCAAGATGCGGACATTGGACCTAGGACCACAAGTGATCCCAAGCTAACCCTACTAGCATGATCATCAACATACTAAAGATAAGTTGAATAATAAACTGATGCGGAAGCTATAATCATAAATAAAATGAAAAAATGGGGAATACCCATCTACTATAACTGAGATATATGAAAACTGATGTGTTTAATACAAAGAAGATATTAACTCAATTCTAAGCTGAATCTAACTATGTCTGAAATAAACCTCTAAACTTACTAGATATGTTGGGACATGCCCCAACTAAATCTAGCAAAACTGAAATTCAAGGACTAAAAGTACTGAAAAGATAAACATGTCACTGATCCTCGAAAAAAGATGACTCACCATTGATGCTGCTGAATTGAGGATCGAGAAGTGATCTAAGAATGATCTGGATGCTAAGAACGTGAACCTACATCACAAGAAGATGTAGCGCAGAGTATACGTCAGTACTTGAAAGGTACTGAGCATGCATGAGAGAATAAGGTTGAAATAACATATAACTGAACAAAGCAAATAAGCAATGATATAATCTGAACATGATATAGATACTGACTGCTGAGCTAACTGAATGCAGTGACCAATTTATAATATGTTGAAACTGAATATTGGATATACTGATAAATGGTCAATGCAATAGAATCTGACTGAACTGTGGGAGCTACTAATAACCGATAGTAAAACCACATGAGCTAAATATGGAGTCCGATGAATACACCCCGTCGAGAGGACCCAATATACCCTGCCAGAGGTATAGAGGTATGCTAGTGTGATCACTGAAATGATGCCCACGTAGGGGACTTACAACCTACGTGGCTAGTAGTTCTGGGACTATTTGGGTACGCTGATAGTCCAACTCGGTATTATGCTACTCCCAATAGATTAAGTAATTAACACATTATGACTGAATTTCTGTAAGTTACTGGATAGCTCAAACTGAACATGTAAACTGAGTATGCAACAATTAAACTGATATTGATGCATTAATAACTGAGGCATGTATAACTGAATAACTGAAATATCTTACCTAGCATGTGTAATTCAAGAACTAAAGAAATACATAGCCAGGGTTCTGGAATTTATGCAATAAACTAAATATGAACATACTAAGCTGATTTGGATCATTCTAATAGCTAAGAACCCAATAATTCTAACATTCAAGAAACCCTAGGTCTAGTTATAATAAGGGAATCCACAAAACTGACTGAAAGCTAGGGACCTAATGTGTGAAAGGAACCTACTAGTGAAATCCCACATACCTGGTGACGAATTCCACGGAGAAATCCTTTGATTTCAGGGCTAGAACTGGAGGAACTTATTGCGTTCTTGAATTAGGGTTCTTGACTTCTCTTGTCCTCTTACGCTATAATTTTTCTAAGTTTTGTTTAATGATCTAACTTAGGTAAGTTCTAGTTATGTTCCTAGTATTAAACTGACTAAAACCTCATAATAGGGTTAAAACGACGTAGTTTAGGTGTCCAACAAATAATGAAAAGACCGAAATAACCCTGACTTAAAATGCAGACGGGCTGACCACGACCACCTTCAAAGACTATGAAAGGGACCACGGACCATGAAGCGGTCGTGGTTTGGACTTGGTGACTACTAGATGAGGGTCTGAGTCCACAAGCCCTACCACGGCCCGTGTGAAGGACCATGGACCGTGAAAGTGTCCATGGTCTCCACTTGGGCTGTGGTCTGGAAGGACTGGCTAGGGGGCTTACTGGTAAGGCTCCACAGATGCCCCCATGAGCCGTGTGAAGGACCACGGACCGTGAAGGTCCTCACTTAGGCGTGGGGGTCTAAGGGGTTTGCTAGGGATGTTCACTGCCTTGACTCTATGGTGCCACCATGGCTCGTCATCAAGACGACGGACTGTGAAGGTGCTCGTGGTTTGATGTCTGGGACTGGTGACTTCCAGGTCAAGACCACGGGCAGCTCTACCGACCTTGGACCCTTTCATGGTCCGTGAACCCTGTCGTGGTTCACTGCTTTATGTATATTTCTGTAATTTTTTTCTGGGTCCGGTTTCAAGGTGTTACATGCCTATTTCTGGTGAGTTGAATATATTGTTTTTATTCAGTTTTTAAGCTTTGTATGCTTGAGTAAGTCTTCCGCTTGTAGTCATCCAGGATGAGGGTTAGCTTGGGGACCAAAAATGGTTCTCGAGTGCCGGCCAAGTCTAGGGTATAGGCTCGGGTCGTGACAAACTTAGTGTCAAAGCAGAAAGTTCAAGTGTCCTAGGGTGTCTATTAAGCCGTGTCAAGTAGGATCTGAATTATGGTTGTGAGGGCCCCACTTCTATAAATGATGGACTATAGACATTTAAGAAATGTTTCCCTTCTTTCATACTCTTAATTGTGCAATAGAGCTATGTCATAGAGACTCATTCTAACTCGTGCGTTCTGATTTAATAACGTTATCAAAGACACTTCATCCAATTTTAAGCGTTAACTATCGCTAGTCAGTATATAACCCAACTTAATGAGTTGGGGTCGAATCCTACAGGGAGTGGTAAGTGTTTAAGATTCAATAGAAAAGTAAAAATATGTTCAAATCAGCCAAATGAATAGACATTTACGAATAAAAACATAATTCAAATTAGGGGGTGACACGAATGTCAAATAACAGGGGGTTTTGGTTTGAAATTTTCAGCTATAACAACAACAAATAACACGATAATAATAATAATGAGACAAGTTCTTGGGATGTGATTCGATTATAGGCTAATGTAGACAAATGGGTAATTGCAACTATTAGGAAATAACTAAATATTAGTGAATAAGCTAGCTAGACTATAGAGGAGGTAAACTTTCTCTCGAACAATTTACCCTGAATCAAGTCAATTTCTCTCGAACATCGACAATCATACAAAATAAGAACAACCTACACCTTAGTCCATTCACTCTCTTGAGCTGAATGTCCAGAAAAGGGTTTAGGATTCACTCTCTCAAGCTGAACGAATGACAACCTAATACCCACAGACCATCAATCAATAATCTTGGTTTTAAAACCTCTCTCGAGCAAGCCAAAAACACGAAGGTAGAACTGCATTTGCAACTACAATTCTTTAAGTTAAACCACAGTTAATGATTGAAATCACTTCTAAACAGCATTTAAACTAACAATTAGCAATACCCATAAACTAAATCAGCCCATAATGACATAATCACACCCCAAGAATTGGGGTTTTAGCTAAACATCATAAAAAGATAAAAATCGTTACCAAATTGTGTTTTGCATCAACTGGGTAAGATTAATTTCATATTTACAGAGGTCCAAATTGAAGAATGTCAAAGACCCACTTACAATTTTTCAAAAGTGAAAAACTTCAATTCTTCAAAGCTAAGGAAAACTTGTCTCAATAGTCAAAGTTCAAACTGAAAATTAATTCTAAAAATTGTTTAGAATAAAACTTGATACTAAACTTAATGTTTGAAATTGGATATATAGTCGCCAAAAATATGCTACGAACGGCCATTCAGCGCAATAAGTCGGGCTCGCCGATCAGTTCGGCGATCCGGCCTTTGGTAAATTCCATCACCTTTTTGCCTTGGCCTTTAGCATCCTCCAGGTCTGTAACTTTGGGCGATTTAAATCTGCATTACGGAACCACTCAGTGATCTATCGACTGCTCCTTTCTCTCCCAACTTGATTTTCTCCTTCAGGGCTTGGCACACTGGAACTTTAGGCGGTCAAATGGATACTCGGCGACTCGCCAAATGGACTTGGCGATCACTAGACTCTCTTTATTTCCATGTTTCAGCTCACTTCGTTCCTTTTTGAAAATTAGTGTCCATTATTTGTTCCTCAATCCAAATACCTGAAAATCAAGGATTTTACATCAGTTATTGGCACAAAATAAGCATTTGAGGACAGTAAATCTATCCAAATAATGCCCTAAATGAGTCCAAATCTTGGACTCATCAACACCCCAAACTTAAACTTTTGCTTTTCCTCAAGTGAAATTCAAGTTGATCAGTTCAAAAGGGATGTCAAATCAGTGCTACACAAGACTCAGTCATGAATGCACACGACAAGACTCAACTTACCCATGCACAGATCAATTGTGCACACAAAGAATCAAGTTGTGACTCACAGTTATCAATGATTCTAAATGTCACGACCCAAGCCTAGGGCCTAGACGTGACATGGCGAATGAGGAACCCGAAGGAACCCCAAACAAGCCTCTCAAACTTGTCATCACACTTCATCGGTCGCGGAAGTACATTCAACATTAATTAACGGG
>JAJOOE010015235.1:0-11462 GCA_036250405.1 Solanum raphanifolium | reverse complement strand
ACTCTCTTAAGATATTATCGACCGGAAGTATTACTACTACTTTCTATCAGCCTAGTTCTAATTACAACTATCAAATTATAAGAAGCACTTATTGGCCAACCAAAATCCATGGGATTACTTTTCTTGTAAATTGAAAAACAAGTCATCAGTAAATAGATAACTAACCATGAAATTTATTTAGGCTGGACTTTTTAATTATTTAGCTAAATGTAATGGAATTTCTGTTAAAATTTTTACGGATTAAAAAAAAAAGAGTTGGAAACACATGCGTGGTATTAAAAAAAAAAGTGTTAAAACTAACGATTAGAAATTAAGAAAAATTACCTCAATACACAACTTTTTCACCATATTATCTAAACTTTCCTATCATTTGAAAAAATTACAAAAATTCCTACTTTCTCCTATTCTCGGATACATCACTTTACGCGATGTATCGATGTATCCGGACATTCAGTGATGTATCCGAAACTTAGACGCGATGTATCGATACGTTGAGCGATGTATCAAGAACTAGGACACGATGTATCAAGACGTTTTGGGATGTATCCGGATTCCACCAAAATTAGGGAATTATTGTGATTTGAAAAAGAGCAGAAATAAACTGTAATTAGCTCTTAACAATTAACACTATGAAATTTGTATAAAATTTTGAAGAAATTACCTTAGAAATTGTTTTTTTTCCAGGCCCATGCATTTTGATGTGATGTGAAGATGAGCTACTATCAGTTAGAAGTTAGTTAATGTTAGTTAGGCTGTTAAAAGTGAAAGGGTAGATCAGTCATTTCACAATAATTAGTTGTAACTATCTATCATGAAATTAGTTAGGAAGATCAGTTACAAGTCACACTAAGAGAGTTATAAATACTGTGACTTACTCAATGCAATCTTCTTCTTCTTAATACAAAATATCTGATATGCTCCATTGAGCTCTCATTGTTGCTCAGATTGAGCTCTTTCGTTTTACTATCATGGTATCAGAGCTTTACCTTCACAGTGCTTACTGTTGAAGACGAGTTGTGCAACGGATCAAATAATCAATTTTTGATTCATCGATTCATCTATATCGTCTGAATTCATTACATATCTGAGCTTGGAGCTGAATTCCGCGGTGAATAATTATTGATTTTTCTCTGATTTTCGCGACAATAATTTATCAAGGATCTAATATGGCAAATGATCAAATAGTTGTGGATCAGTCTCAAACCTTCAACAATGGCCAATGAGCTACTGGTGCCTTACATGGCAGTACTGTTTCAGGTAACACTAGAACAGGACAAGGTATTGACTATAAGCATACTCTATTTCTCAGTCTTACTGATGTTAGTGGCATTAGCATCATCTCGTTTCATCTAGTAGGTGTTGAAAACTATACTTTGTGAAATCGATCTATTAGGCTAGCTCTGTTAGGGAGGAATAAAATAGGGCTGATCGATAGATCTTCTAGGAAAGAGGTCTATAGTGAGGAATTATGGGGACAATGGGAAAGAGTGAATGCCATTGTATTATCATGGCTTATGAATTCAGTTTCAAAGAGTTTATTGAGTGGTATAGCATTTGCTACTACTGTTTTTGATGTTTGGATTGATTTAAAGGAGAGGTTTGACAGAGTGGATTGATCTAGATCTTACAGTTTAAACAAAGATATTTCTCCCTTGCAACATGGTAATATGTTTGTTTCTGTCTATTATAAAAGGCTTAAAAACCTATGGGATGAATTTGAGGCTTTAGTGCATTCTCCTTCTTGTAATTGTGACAGATCCAGAAGCTTTGTGATTTATCTAAACAAGCAGAAGTTGTACCAGTTTTTGATGGGATTAAATGACTCATATCATCAAGCTAGAAGTCAAATTCTTCTCATGGATCCATTACCAACTATTAGCCAGGCTTATGGAATGATAGTGGGGGATGACTGTCAAAAGGCTATGGTTTCTCACACTAACAACACTAGCTAGTAGTATGGGCATGAGTTTCATTAGTGAGGATTCAGTGGCTTTGTACTCCAAGGTTGGTAGTAGTTTTTGGGTAAATCAGAAGTTTAAAAAGAAATCTATGCTAATATGTGAGTTCTGTAAATGTAAAGGACATAGTAAGAAGTTCTATTACAAGGTGATATAATATCCTCCTGACTTCAAATCCAAAATAAAGACTCAAGGTATTACTTCTGGTCAGGTAACAACTGATGCTGGTCACTCTAATGCATCAACATCTCAGGCAAATTTCTCATATGGTATGAACACTAATGTTCATATACCAGGTAGAGGTACAAATGGTGAATCATCCACAGCTAACATGAATGCTAATTTAGCTGTCAATAACCCCAATAGGACAGTGAGCAAAGCGGAGAAGGATGTTCAACAACTTCGTCAGGGCTGCATTTTCACAAAAGATCAGTATGATCACATACTTCACATGTTTCAGCAAAGACCAGACCCTGCTGCAGCAGCCTGCAATGCTACTCATTCAGTAGGTAATGTGTTTTTTTGTCTCTGAAAATAGTGATGTTTAGATTGTGGACACTGGCAACTAATCACATGGTGTCTAATTTGGATATGTTGATTAAAAAGTCTGTATCAAAACTGGAAGTTCCTAAGATAGTATACCTTCCAAATTGTGATGCCACTCAAGTTACTCATGTTGGATCATGTGCATTATCTACCAGAAATGTTCTTACAGATGTGTTTCATCTTCCAGAATTCAAATATAACTTAATGTCTGTCAGAAAGATCACAAAGGAATTAGGTTGTTCAGTCATTTTTCCCTTTATTTTTGTGTATTCCAGGAGCTTTACAGTGGGAAGGTGAAGGAGGTTGGTAGAGAGGCTGGAGGTTTGTAATTGCTGTTGCATCAGTTAGCTGATAAAAGGAAGGAGCCTGCATTGAAGTCTACATTTGTTGCTACCAATCCAAGCTCAGAGTGTCATGATTAAGATATGGAACTATGGCATAAGAGATTAGGGCTTATCAACAGTTCTTGCTAGAATATTTGATATGAATAAGCAGAGTTTGTGTAAGATTTCTAAGTGTTTAGTCTGTCCATATGCTAAACAAACAAAAGTAGTTTTTCCTACTAGTAATATCAAAAGTAAATGTTGTTTTGACTTGATGCATATTGACCTATGGGGTCCTTACAATACTCCTACTTGTGATAGCAATAAGTAATTCCTTACTTAAACTCAATTCTTATGTTTGTGTTTCATTACAAGTATTCTTACAGTATGTCAAGACACAGTTTGGTAAAGTGGTGAAAATAATAAGAACTGATAATGGCACAGAGTTTGTTAATTCTGTTTGTGATCAAATGTTCAAAGATATGAGGATTATACATAAAAGAACTTGTCCATATACCCCTCAGCAAAATGGGGTAGCTGAGAGGAAACATAGACACATACTTGAAGTTACTAAGGCTATGAGGTTTCAAGCACAAATACCTTTAAGATATTGGGGACACTGTGTCCTAGCTGCAACTTATGTTATTAACATACTTTCCAGCAGTGTCATCAACTTTCAAACTCCCTATGAGAGATTGTATGGTACTCCACCTGTATTAAGTCATTTGAGGACACTTGGATGTTTATGCTTTGCCAAAGATCTATCTGTACATGACAAGTTGATGCCAAGATCAAGAATGGTTGTGCATATGGGATATTCAGAAGTACAGAAGGGGTATATACTGCTAGATTTGAGCAGCAAATCCTTTTTCACAAGTAGAGATGTGTTGTTTAGAGAAGAAATATTCCCATTTTCTCAAAGTGAAAAACAGGTACATCAACCTGTATTTACAGATCATTTGCAAGATACAAGTGTTATGTTTCCTCACTTAGATCTAGCTTCAATACCTTCTTGTGGTCCATCATCAGGTGAAACTTTACAGCAGTGTGATGACCCACAACCTGAGGTTCCACATATGACTATAACTGATGAGGTTGACTGTGCAGAAGGTAGTGATTGTGTGCCTATTGTTGTTGTTGACATAAGTGCACCTGAGGTGGTTCCAAATGCTACTGAGAATGATATTGTACCTACCAACAAGAGGTCTACTAGGATCAGACAAGCTCCACTGTGGTTAAAGGAGTTTGTATCCTTGAAAGGTCATAAGGAAGTGAAGTATCCTCTATGTAATTACCTAAGCTATTCTCATTTGTTGCCTAGCTATCAGTGCTATATAACTGCTACTACACCATGTAAGGAACCTACCAGTTACTTAGAAGCTATCAAGGGTCAAAGATGGGTTGATGCTACGAAAAATGAAATTCAGGCCTTGGACAATAACAATACTTGGAAGATTACAGACTTACCACCTGGAAAGAAACCAATTGGGTGTAAGTGGATATACAAAGTCAAGTATAAATCTACTGGTGAAATAGAGAGGTTCAAAGCAAGACTAGTTGCAAAAGGTTACAGCCAACAATAAGGGATAGACTATAAAGATACTTTCTCACCTGTGGTTAAAATGGTGACAGTGAGGACTATTGTGTCTTTGGCTGCTTCTAGACACTTGCATATCCATTAAATGGATGTGTTTAATGCATTTTGCAAGGGGATTTGGAGGATGAAATCTATATGCAACTACATCAAGGTTTTGTCGGTCAAGGAGAGAAGTCATGTAGACTGACAAAGTCTCTATATGGCCTCAAACAGGCTCCAAGGTAGTGAAATCATAAACTGACTGAGACTCTTCTTAAATTGAGTTTCAAACAAAGTCAATATGATCATTCTTTGTTCATTAACAAGTCAGAAGAAGAATCATTATAGTATTGGTTTATGTGGATGATATGCTAGTAACTGGAAGCAGTTTGAAGTTGATAGAGGAGACTAAAAAGGCACTGCAGTTAGCATTCAATATGAAAGATTTAGGGGAGCTAAAATATTTCTTAGGCATTGAGTTTGTCAGATCAGTTGAGGGTATATTAATGCATCAAAGGAAGTACATTTTTAAGCTTATTTCTGAGGTTGACATGCCAGCAGCCAGACCTGCAGAACCCTATTGACATCAATGTTAAGCTAACTTCCAAACTGTCTAATGATCACCTAAGCAAACATCAAGAAAAGTTGGAGGATCCTCTGGTGGATCAGACCATGTATCAAAAGCTCATAGGCAAACTCTTGTACTTGAATACCAGACCAGACATATCATTCAGCACTCAAACTCTAAGTCAATTTCTACAGCAACCAAAGAAGTCTCACATGGATGCAACACTGAGGGTGATTAAGTATCTAAAGAGAACCATGGCAAGGCTTATTGTTATCAAGTGACTCAGATGAGCTAGTCTCTGCATATTGTGATGCTGATTGGGCCTCATGTTCAATTACTAGAAAATCTGTTACATGATACATGGTCAAGATTGATAAATCACTAGTGTCTTGGAAAGCTAAGAAACAAACGACAATTTCAAGAAGTTCTGCTGAAGCAGAGTATATAAGTTTAGCTTCTACAGTCTGAGAATTGGTATGGTTACTTGGCATGCTTAAAGAAGTAGGTGTTGAGGTTCAACTACCAAGTCAGATATATAGTGATAGCAAGGTTGCAATACAAATTGCAGCAAATCCTGTGTATCACGAAAGAACAAAACACATTGAGATTGACTGTCACTTCATAAGAGAGAATTGCAAAAGAGATTGATCAAGGTGAATTACATTTCAACTAAGGAGCAGCCTGCTGATATCTTAACCAAAAGATTGACCAGATAACAACATGATCATCTTCTATCCAAGCTTGGAGTGTTGAACATATTTTCCCTTCCTAGTTTGAAGGGGATTGATGTGATGTGAAGATGAGCGTCTTTGTTTTTAACCCTCCTTAGGAGCTCCCACTCCTTTTGCTCCCTTGGTGGCTCGAACTCGCAACCTTCAGGTTGGAAGTGAGGGGTGCTTACCATCTAAGCAACTCCCTCTCGTCGTGATGTGAAAATGAGCTACTATCTGTTAGAAGTTAGTTAATGTTAGTTAAGCCGTTAAAAGTGAAAGGGTAGATCAATCATTTCACAATAATTAGTTGTAACTACCTATCATGAAATTAGTTAGGAAGATCAGTTACATGTCACACTAAGGGGTCGTTTGGTTGGGAACTAGTTATCCCAGGATTAACTATCCTAGGGTTAGTTATCCTGGGATAACTTATCCCACCATGTATATGGGAAACTTATCCCATCACTATGCTATAAATGGTGAGATAAGTTATTCCAAACATGTCAATCAAACAAGACATCTAAAGTTTATCCCATGACTATTTTTTTTTATCCCAAGACTATTTATGCTTATCCCTCACACCAAACGAGCCCTAAGAGAGTTATAAATATGGTGACTTACTCAATATAATCTTCTTCTTCTTAATACAAAATATCTAAGATGCTCCATTGAGCTCTCATTGTTGCTCAGATTGAGCTCTTTCGTTTTACCATCACATTTTAAAGAGAGTGTTTCACGCATTTTTTGCCACGTTATAGTCCATGGAAGTCAAGACTATCAAATTGCTAATTTAAGAAGTGTAATTAGGACAAAAAATAATTTTAGAAATGTGAATTGAATAAAGCGCTTAAAGATTAAAAAGGTTCGAGGTATTCTTCCTGCTTTGGCCATGATTTTTTTTCACTTTAAAAACACTTTTGGCTATACAATTCTTGAAGTTGAATTTCAGAATTTTCAAGAATTTGAAAAACTTCAAAAAGATATTCACTCCAAATTATTCATCAAAAGTGAAAAAACCAACTCCAATTTTCAAAAAAAAAAAAACATTTTGAAAACAAAAACTAGTTTTTTTCAAATTTCACAATAAAACATGACCAAATACCCACCCGTATTCTTAGACCATATATGAAAGTTGCTGAAAAACGTAGCACATAGGGTCCAGTACTTGAGCAACTTGCTATGGCAAGTATGGCACAAGTTGATCCAATCAAAGTCCAAAGTCTATGTTCATCTTAGACTTTTTATTTTTAATTTTTAATCATCGCTCAATGCCCTTATGAAAGTAAATCAAATATATCTAAATCCGTAACACCACAAAGTCATAAGTCAACTCATTATCCCATAAATATTTTCCACAACTGTAAATTCCTTGAACCTCAATATTTGACTTTCATGTCACCAACTTGCCAAGATTTCTGTATTTTACATGCAATTTTATCTCACTTAGATTATACTCAAAACCTTAGCTTATTGTTTACTAACGAAATTCCAACGAAATGGGAAGAGGAAAACAGACATGTCAAGGTAAACAACACTTCAGTCATCCACACATCTTGAAACCAATTGTCAATCCAACTGAAACTCTTACTTGCAATGCTTGTGAGCAAACAAACATTACTAGTAACTTCTATGGCTGCAATACCTGCCAATATTTCCTCCACGAAAACTGCCTCAACGCTCCGCGTTTTCTCCATCACTCATCTCATCCATCCCACCACTTGACCCTTCTCCCAGTTCCAACTTACTCGAATCGTTCTTATACTTGCAAGGCTTGTGGCTCTGCTGGCACTGGTTGTAGCTTTAGCTGTGCCTGTTGCGACTTTGACATCCATATGCAATGTGCCCTTTTGCCCCAAACTGTTGTCCTATCCCAGCAACATCATCATGAACTTGAACTCATTTTTGAATCCCCTTATGATGACGAGGCTGATGAAAGCACTGTTTTTATTTGTGATGTCTGTCACGACAATGCAGATCTTAATAACTGGTTGTATTATTGTGCTGATTGTGATTTTGGCACACATCTAAAATGTGCCATTTCCAAATCTGTCAGACAACAAGAACCGAAACAGAGGAAAACAGAGAAGGAACCAATCAAGATACATGAAATCAATCAAAAAGAGGAAAACAGAGGTGTGACGAGTAAAGTAAAAAATCTGAAGCATTTTAGCCACTCCCATCCTTTAGAACTCTGTAAAGTTCAACAATCAAATGAAATAATCTGCTCAGGTTGTGAGGATGAACTTTGTGACACTACTGCTAATTACAAATGCACAAAATCCAATTGCGAATTCAACCTTCATAAATCATGCTTCGAATTGCCAAGAAAAATACGACACAATTCCCATCCTAATCACCCTCTCACTTTGTACCCTACTTCACCCGAACGACGACTCTATTTTGGTTGCAATGCTTGTGGTGAAATACCAAACTCCTTTGTCTACGAATGCCTCGAATGCAACTTTAGTCTCCATGCTAAATGTGCTACCTCTTGGCCTGAAACCGCGACTCGTGAGGATCATCAACATTCCCTTGCGCTCCAATATCAATGGCCATTTCCTAGTGAAGATTCTGTGTATATATCCTGCAATGTGTGCGATGGACATTGTAATGATAGCTTATGGCTTTATTACTGTGCCGAGTGTAAACTTGGTACACACTTGAAATGTGTGACAGTTAAAAAGGAAGAAGATTCGAGCCTTGAGACTGAAAAAGAACCTGTACACGAAGAGAATATGACTAATGCGGAGAGATTGATGATGGCGACTATCGAGCTTCAGGAACATCAGGCAAGGATGAATTTTCGATCTAATATGGCCCATCAAAACGCCCAATTTATGAACAATTTGTTTGGTAACCCTTATCGTTATTACTAAGGGTTTTCTTCTTCGGAATATAAAATAAAAACTATTTTCTTATTATATGGTCTTTCCATAAGAGAAATTGCCTCTAGTTACAAGCTAATTAGCTTTGCTGATTATTTTGGTAGTTGTTGCTTTTCCATTCTATATATATATCTGTGCTATATTGTTGTATTTCAATTTAATATCAATCAATAAATAAAGTCTCTTGTTTGTTTCAATCGCTTGAAGCGAATCTTTAACCATTAGTTAGAATTCAAAGTGTAAATTCACTCTAGTTCTAGAATGTGTTTTGTACTAATTTGTAAGCATTTTTTAGCCAAGTTATTGGTAAACATTATAAAGTATTTATATGATGAAATCAGTTAAAAGTTGGTCATCTCCGATTTATAGTTTTATTTTTTGTAATCTTCATAATACTCTTTTTCAAAACATGGCTTTTAATTATTTCTTTATCTATTGAAGTGTGTAACAAACTTAATTCATTAGAAAAAAAATACATTTTTATTTATTTAAAGATGTCTTCAACATGCCCTAACATGCAAATCCGATTCTCTTGCATGGTCCTAAAACAAGTGAATTTTTTTTCCATAACAAGCGAGCATTGATTTTTGATCTTAGGACTTCCCCTGTTATGATAACCCAATACTCTAATAACTAGCTCGGAAGATGAGGATGGTTCAAGACTATATAATAAAACAAATTGCTTCCTGCCTACCGATGTGAGGCAATTTGACATTATTTTATTTCCATCTTTTGCCTTTCTTAAAATGTATAAAAGTACTTCTAAATTTATATTTTTTGAAAATATTTTTGAGGACATTTCAGTCATTTTAATAAAAAAGGTGTTTATCAACAATTTTTCACTACAAAATTGAATTAATGAGTTAGTTGTTTCTTGTACAATCCTTTTATGCTCCCATAACATAATTATTAATTAAATGCAAATAAAAATAATTAAAGGTTACCTTGTCCACAACAATTGAGGCAAGGACTAAAACTGCAATAGACCTATAACAAAATGATTGAATGTGCAATTTTGCCTGAATAAGAGATGAAACAAGACACTGGAGAGTTCATGTGAAAACGATTTTTGACTTAAAGATTTAGACTACAAGTTTAGTTAGTTGCAATAATTAAAATTTCAAGGTCCAGAAAATGAATTAAAATTAATAAAGGTTAAATGAATTATGAGTCAAAAGTCAGCAGTATGACTATATGAATAATGGGAATATGAAGTTGAAAATAACAAAAAGTCAACTTTATCGTAATTGGCAATTTGGCAAATTGGTGGATCTACCTTATTATTTACTTTTATTATAAATGACCACCTGTAAAGCCGAATAGGGCTAACACGTCTTTTGAATTACTATTACTTTGTACTTGTTGAATAGGCTTGATCGTCTTATTTAAAAGTTTAAATTAATTATATTAGAGCTTGAAGCCTTTGTTTATGAGTAAAATGTCGTAGGATCTAGTTAAGTTTTAGTATAAAATAATTAAGTTGATTTTAAAGAAAAGCTTGGTGAATATTTTTACTTTTTTCGTTTCAATTTGCTTGTATATATAGTTTTTGTTTTAGTTAGTTTTTTTTTTATAAAAAAGAATGTATTTTTTTTTATTTTTGGTAATTCTTTAATTCTAAATTTCTACGTGACATGTTTAAGATGACAAAATTAAAGAATATTTTAGTACATTTGACATCTTTAATTAGTTTAAGACCTCAAAATTTAAAAATCTTCTTTATTTTCTTAAACTCTATGTTAAGTAAAAATCAGACAAACAAATTTGAGAAATTAACGTCGTCCATGCAACACTTCAAATTAAGAAACAAATTAAAGTAGCTTTGTCCTACTAACAATGCAACAAGAAGTGGTGTTAGAATTATAGTAGGTGTGGTTTGGAACTGGTCTCAAAGAAGCAACACAGACTGATATTACGAAGAAGAAAAATAATATCGGAGCCACCTTAGACGAAGGATGGTCAGGTGCACACCCTTAACACAACTCATAAGAAAATTTGCATATCGTTCACCAAATTCCTGGCTTTGCTACCAACTCTATAAGGGTTCTTAAAATAATGATCAAATGAAACTTTTGGAGCAGAGCACAACCCCTTCCATCTCGGGAATCCTGCTCGTCTGGCTTCCTAGCTCAAGCTAGCATCTATTATCATATTATACTAAAAATGGAAAGCCACAAAATTGAAAGTTAAAATACCATTTTACCTTTATCATAATTAAAAATGTTATAAATATCTAATAAGTTAAATATTAAGTAATTAAAATATTTTCACAACATTTTCACCTCATAACTTAATTGCAAGGTGAAGAGTTATAAAGTGATCATATTCATCTATAAGTTACAAAGTGACCCGTTACTTATCTAATTGATTATGATATTATGGATAAAGACTATGTCATAAATATTACTCTTGTAACAGTAAAAACTCAGAGGGCCAAATCAATATATATATATATATATATATAAACTTATGGTTCAAACAAGTACTTCAAATTTAGGTGAAAAAGGATAAATAAAGACAAAAAGAGACCATTGATTAGTGAAGATGAGAGCATAATGACTCGGAGAATAAACGTTTTTCATTAACTTAGTACAAAATTTTAGCATCATCATAAAGTCTGTGTATCTATATTGTTGTAAGATAATTGAAAAATCTCAAGAGATCTTGAAATAGTTGAGTTATAACCAATTGTGTATTTATGTTAAGGTAAGCATGGATAGACTAGAAGGACTCTATAACTTAGTTTTTACTCTTTTTGTATGTTTTGATTTTTAGTACATAGCACAAAAAAAGTTATATACTACATTATACCAAATTTATCGATTAAGTTTTTTGGATAAACGTGCAAAAACCATTACTAACATGGAAGGATGCTCTCCATTTTAATAAGTAA
>JAJOOE010015232.1:0-23896 GCA_036250405.1 Solanum raphanifolium | reverse complement strand
CACTTCTTTGTTGCCTAGATGAGAGATCTTCTTCCTTGGCCAGCTTATCAAAGTATATGTCCAACATATCCTCTTCATCTTCCCCATCAGACATGTCAATTTCTAAGTCAATATCATGGCTAAACCTTTTTTTAAAGTTATCAATTGTCACTGCCATAGAAGGATTTGCCTTACTTGTAGGCACAAATTCGGATGCTTGAGGACTTAACTTACTCATAAGAGGTGAAGTCAAGTTTTCCTTTTCGTCAACTAAATCTACCCATACAAAAATACTTATTTTCCTTGTTTTTCTTTAAAAACATTCAAATCGTTTTTAGCCTCCTCTCAAATCCGAAAGAACCGTGATAGGTGTATTTGGACTAATATCTTTACTAGCTATTTTCTTTGTAACAATGAACTCATTTTCATATGTCAAAACAACTTGTTAATTAACATGCTTCGTATTATTATTCAAGTCTCAAGTAACAAAGCCCAAATTATTAACGTCTTTTTCAAACTGGACAGAACTTGGTGTGTGCGCTGAAGTACACCAGTAACAGGTTGAGATTTGCCTAAAGTACTCCAAATTTCAGCAGATAATTCATTTGTACCATGTATCCTCTCTTGTTTTTAATAATCTCATCTCGCAACACGTCAAATTTAGTACATTCAACTACAATGATGCTTCTATTAAACTCAACCTTTGCAGAACCTTTTGGTGCAAAATTTGATTGCATGAGGACTTAGAACCGCCATTTTTTAGTAGACCAAAGTCCATTTGTTATTGGAATTTTTTGCAGTGTAGTTGTCTTATTTAGCCACAACTACATTAGGCGAACCCAACAATCCATCTTTCCCAACACCGTGCCTAGCAGCCTTAATCCACTTGCCTTTGTTCCCCAAATTCTCTTCATTATTAGAGTTAAAAGTTGTAGCTTCTTTAGAACTATTAGCAAAAGCTTGATCAACAGTAGCATCCCTAGATACCCCCCCCCCCAAAATTATTTTGAGCATCTCTTCCTTCATCAGAATTATCATCTGGGACCAACTGTCCCTCTTATTCTTTGTTGCTTTTGTTCTGAAATTTAGCATTTATAATCTCCCTTAAATCATCTTGATATTGCTCCACATCCGTACCTTTATCCAATGCATTATTCTGATTCTTATAAGACTAACCTTATCGAGAAACACATGACATCTATTTTCATCATGCAACTATCGTTTACAAGGTGTACAATACCTTGCGATATTATCATAAATGAAATCTTGATAATGTTCAATTATTTTTGCGCCCACGGAGAATAACTTAATTTTTTTATGTTTATCCGATACATCTAAAATGACCTTAACTTTAGCAGTGCTTGTCCTAGTACGTTCTTGAGTTGCTTTATCTACAGCAATTGGTTTCCCAACGGATCAAGCAATTGATAAAAGTGATTTTTTAGCAAAAGATTTGGCGGCATAGCTGAAAAAGATATCCATGTCAATGCTTTCGTAGTTTTTTTCCTTAGGATTGAACTATATAGTCCAAATAAAAGTTCTAAATAGAAACTCTTCACCATTGAATTTGATATAACAAGAATATCTCTACAAAACTTGAACGAAGTCTTCATATAAATCAAACCTGATCAAGAGATGATGAAACTCAAGTTGTACAATGTTACAATGACTTTTAATATCGAGTTGCTTTGGAATAATCATGTGCAATACATGTAAACTTGGTTTTCCATAAGAAAATTTGAGAAATACGGCTTGATGTAGTCCTTCCTCTATGCTGAATTCATTAACTTCATCTATGGTGAATTCGATGGTTGGCTCCCCATGAACAAATTTAATAAGTTTCAACTCAGTTTTGGATATAGGTCTGGTAGAAGAATTGATTTCAGGTTGTGTGACCTATGTTGATTTATGTGTTGAACCAATAGTATTTTTAATACATATGTTGTGCTGGTGTTTTGTCTACGACGGGAGGTTGTGACACGGCTAAAACAGCCATGAGATTTTCCGCCCTAAAAAATCCATGAGATCAGAGAAGCGAGCCTGGGTTTAGGTTTCAGGATAAGCAAGCATTAAAAAAACTTGATTTCCATTATGCAAATAATTTCTATTGATTTAGCTTAGTGACTATATAATTAATATTTTACAACATTGCATTAAAAAAGAACCATCATCAAGATATTGAGTTCTCTAACTAATCTCTAAATATGTTGATAGATACTCGAGAAATTGAGTCCTGAGAGGAGAAATAAATTAATGATCACATGCTAATATCCTGAGTAAAGTTTTGATAATGAAAAAGTGAACTTGGTTCATAAGATTGTACCAGAACTGAGATAAAAGAGCGGGAAAGAATAAATAACGCATAAAAGACACTCCTAATTAAGGCAAAATAGTGAAGAGGACTCCTTAAAAGGAAAGGAAAACTTTTTTAGGAAAATAATTACTTTCCTGGTAGAATTGAATTAGAGTTTAATCCACCCTTAAAAAAGGATCATTGACAAAGAGAAAAACAACTTTTGCAAGTCATAAATCGAGAGAATTTTGTGGCGAGAGCAGTGCGGCGCTAAAGAACATACGATAGAAGATAGAAGAACTAGAGTTAGGTTTTTCTTTCTACAGGCTAAGTTTGCATCGATTCTTCTTTGAATTATTATTTAGAGATAATTGTTCTAAGAGTGAAAGAGAACTTTTGAGGTTTTGTAACAAGAAGTGAGTTTGGTTTCTTAGAGAGTAGAGTATACAATTATAATTAATCCTTGAACAATTTAAGTAAACTATAAAGGTGAGGTACTAGAGTTACTCTCTTTGATTATAGAGTTGTAATCTAACGTTGTTCTTTGAAGTTGGTGAATTTTGGTGAAAAATCCTACGAATGTAGGTCGTGGTTTTCCTTCTCTTGAGAAAGGAGGTTTTCCACGATAACATATGTGTTTTATTGTGTTGCGTTTTTGTCTACCCTAAGTCAAACAGGAACCCAGTTCTTGTTTAGGTGGTAAATTTTTCTTTTATTAAAGAAGGTAAAACTGACTTTTAAAAAAAAAAGGCAATCCCTTCATTGCCACTTCTTCCTTTAGAGAGAAGGTGCCAAAGGGGTGTCAAGTGACACTATTTATGTAACACCCCGTATGCTAGAACTAACCAAAGTGCAGGTTTCCAAGAGTTGCAAATGCAACCCACGGTTGCCACCAATGGACCGTAGGGTGACCCACGGTCCGTGCTGGTGGTCCGTGGGTGGCCACCTGCAGCCCTCCCCAGAATCAGCCAGAAAATTTTTCCAAGGGTTGACCAACGGCCGGACCTATGGACCGTAGGTCAGATCACGGGCCGTGGTCCACATCCGTGAATCAGATCCCCCTGATGCAGCCTCCCAGTCACGATCGACGGGTCACCGATCCATCCACGGACCTTTAGTCTGGTCCATTGGTAACCACGACAGATTTTAAGTCAGGGGTCATTTGGTCTTTTCCCTATGAATTGGACCCCTAAACTACGTCGTTTAACCCATAAACTATGTAGTTTTGGTCAGTTTTAGCCTAGAAACATAATTAGAACTTACCTAAGTAAGATCATTCACCAAAACTTAGAAAAAACTTAGAACGCAGAGGAGAAAGAGTCGACTAGTCCTAGTTCAAGAACAAAGCAAGGTTTCATCCATTCAAGCCCCGAAATCGAAAGATTTCTCTGTGGAATTCGTCTCCAGGTATGTGGGATTTCACTAGTGGGTTCCTTTCACCCATTAGGTCCCTAGATTTCAGTCAGAATATTTATTCCCTTACTATTATCCTGACCTAGGGTTTCCTAAATGTTAGAAATTGTTCGATTTTAGCTGTGAGAATCATCCAAATCAGATTTTCATGAATTAGTATGGTTTGTTCATAGATTCTATTATAAATTCGGAACCCTATCTATGTAGTTCTCTTAGTTCATGAATTACACATGCTAGGCCAAATATTTCAGATATACATGCCTCAGTTTTCAAATATTTCATTATCAGTAAATTAATGTTACATTCTCAGTTAGCATGTCAGTTTTATGCTATCCAGTATTTCAGAAATTCAGTTATAATATATTAATTACATAATCAATTGGGAGAAGCTTAATACTGAGTTGGCCTAGGGTCAGTCACCCTCATAGTCCTAGAACTACGTGCCTTGTAGGTTGTAAGTCCCCTCTGTGGGTATCATTTTAGTGACCAGTCATGCCTCTATACCTTTGGCAGGGTATATTGGGTCCTCTAGATGGGGTGGGTCATGCCCCGAGCTACCCTCGAGACGCGGACACGGGACCTAGATCACAAGTGACCTCAAGCTAACCCTGCTGGCATAACATGAACATACTAAGAATAATAATAACTGTGATGAAGCTAATCATAAGTAAATTTGAAATGATAGGGAAATACCCCCATATACTAAACTACATATATCAAATCTGAGAGTTTTAATACAAAAGAAATATCAAACTCAAATACTAAGTTGAATTTAACTATGTCTGAAAATAGCCTCTAACTGACTAGAAGTATTGTGACTTGCCCAAGCTAAGTTTAGCAAAACTGAAACTAGAAGACTGAAATACTGAAATATATAACATGACTATTGTCCTCGAAGAATGAGGACTCACCAGTGATGCTGCTGAATTGGAGATCGGGAAACCGATCTAAGTGTGATCTAGATGCTAAGAACCTGAACCTACATCACGAGAAGATGTAGCACATAGTATTCATCAGTACTTGAAAGGTACTGAGCATGCAGGATAGAGTAAAACTGAAATAAACATATAACTGAACAAGCAATAAAGCAAGAGTATAATCTGAGCATGATATAGATACAGAATACTGAGCTAACTAAATACAATGACCAAATGATAACATATTGGGACTGAATACTAACTATACTGACATGTGGTCAATGCAATGGAGTCTAACTGAACTATGCGAGCTACTAATAACCGATAATAAAACCACATGAGCTAAATGTGGAGTCCGATGTATACGCCTCATCGAGAGGACCCAATACACCCGATCAAAGGTATAGAGGCATGCTGGCGTGATCACTAAAATGATGCCCATAGAGGGGACTTTCAACCTACGTGGCTCGTAGTTCTGGGACTATATGGGTGACTAACCTGTCACGCCCTGAGCCTACACCCTGGGCGGGACTGGCACTCGAAGACCATTGTTGGCCCCAAGCGAGCCCTTGGCCTGGCTTACTTAACACAGCGGAAGACTTAAACTCAACAAACGTAAGTTCATATAGTAAATTGGAATGTTATAAAGGAACATTCAACTGGCCATTAAGGGAAACTCAAGTCTCAACATGGAATAATGACAATGAAAAGACTAAACAACTAACATCTGACTGTCTATAAAGCCTCTAATAAAAATTGAGATTGATGTTGGGACAAAACCCACAACATCCTATTGAACTAAACTAGAAAACAATGAAATGGATCCTCCGGAATGCAAGGAGGCTTACCAACAGACCTTGAACTGCTCATTAGATCAACGATACGCCGGAATGCCGATCCTAGTTACCTGTGTCTGCATCATAAGACGATGCAGGCCAACTGGCATCAGTACATTGAATGTACGAGTATGCGAGTTGGAAAGCTAAACATAACATAGGCTTGAAAAGGATCTGAAAGAAACACTTACCTTGGCTTTTCTCAACTCATCAATACTTAACTGAACTCATTTAATTATAAAGCAGTTTAAGGCAAGTGCAATATAAAGAAAAAGAAAACTGTTTAAAACATGTTGTCAACTCATAATCATAAAATCATAAAAAAACATATCATGATCTCTCTCAAAGTCTACTTGTGCAATGCATGAATGAAGTCCCATACCCCCATCGATACTAAACAGAACCCCTTGAGGAACCATGCAATTACTGTTGTGGGAGTTTCTCTAACTGACAACCAACACTTAAGAACTATAGTGATGACACTGTGTTATTAGCCCTATGCTGCTCGGGCCATCCTATACCTTGCCATGGTATAGGACCTGAACTACTAAGTGGATCCACTAGTCTATGCGAAAATGATTCAGCTAAAAAGTATGACCCTTTTCTACCCATGATGGCTACATGGTTTATGGAGACTTGAGTCAATGTGAACTCGCATCCCTATATCGGTGCTCAATACTACTCCCAAAATATAATATTAGCTCTTATGTTTAAAAACATACTTCTTCTGTGATTTGAGATTACTGCTCAAAAACTTAGCTCAAAGGCTATCTTGGAAATCAAAGTTTCCCCTCTTGCTTAATTATGAAAGCATTTACTCTTTTTTTAAAACTAGCCCGAAGGCTCTTTGGAAATCGAGGTTTCCTTTCTTGTTTAAATGTGAAAACATTTTAAACTCTTTGGGAATACATAGTCCCCATATACTTTTGAAGAAATGATCTTCAACTCTTTACTCTTTGCTTAACTTGAAATTTATGTCTTAGAACAAAGTTAAAACATTTGGAAAAGACTTTTGGAAAACTCTAAGAACTTCTCTAGACTTGACTCTTACTTCTCTTGACTTTGATCCTAACTTTCCTTGAATTGGATTATGGATTCAAGGTTCATGATCTCATGTTTATGGATGATTTCATGATGTTTAGATGTACCTTAGAGTGTTGGAATCAACTAGAAAATATAGGTACATTGCTAAGGAACAAGTACGAAAAGGTGGGGAACGAATGGGGAGAATTGGCGTCCCTGGAGCTCTGAGAGGTGCAGGGCGCCAGCCCTTAACATTCAGAGACCAAGTTGGGGTGCTCTGGCTGGCGCGTCGCCCCAGTGCCCCACATTCAGGGATTGCTTTGGGGCGCGCTTGTAACACCCCTAAATGCTTAAACAAATAGTCGCATGTCGTTGCATCATCTCGTAATTACTAGAATATATTTTATTCTCATTTTTGGAACTTGAAATGTTGTGATTCGCAAACTTACTTAGCATAAATTGTTATCATCAATTAAGGTATTGTATGGGGGTATTTGCGTAATTATATAATTATACTTACTTATACATTGGAAGTGTGGGTATAAAGTACATAAATATAGTTATATATGTATGCTTTTTGGGCAGCCATCTATTTGTTTGGGCAGCCCCTTTTGATGACATCTACCCATGTGACAAGGATAACTTTTGTAGCTATATATCTTTACACGTCCTTTGATTTAATTCGTTTTCCCTCAAGTCTAAGAACATTATAACATTAGCTAGACAGTTGTTCTTCAAAATCAAGAGAAAAACTAAGTCCTTTTGGCTGGAATCCGACACACACACACTTCCTTTTGGTAAGTGACGAAATCTGCTTTTGAGCTGGGTAGTGTTTGGTATTTTATGTATATCTCATTCAAAAGAACTTAGTTTACAGTGAATAAATATGTTTTGGGAAGCTAATTCGTAGACCTACAACGCTTGTGGTTATGTAAAATTCTAATTTAGCTGTTATGGATACGAAATAAGGGACGCAACATATGACAAATTATGTCCAGATTCTGGAATTAAAAATCCTGTACGTTCAACTGTTAGTGTTTTGATTATATATTTTTGTACAAAGCGTATTTTGCGGTGATTCTTGATTATTTTCAAGCTTAAGAGATGTACCTACATCTTTTATGCAGGATATAAATTCCATTTTGGCCGTTTTCTGTTTAAATCTAAGTTGCAACATGTAATGCGTTTATTGGGCAGATTATCTGTTTTGGGAGTATAGTCATATTTGTACAGGCTAGGCTTACTTGTGATGATAACCCTGTGTTACACCATCATTATTGAGCTACTAGAAAGTAAATAAGTTATTGAATTCATTTTTTAAGGTTGTATATCCTCGTGTACGAGTTGAAGATTTTGATACGCCGGTTGGTCTACGATTTGAACTCAAGAAGTCATGTTGGACTATTTTTGTGCTAAAGAACTGAGGTTTGTGTATAAACTTATACTTGTACTCTTTTTACCTGCTGGTATATCTTAGAGTTTACTTTGGTACCTTGGTTACCTCTTGTCACTTTGCATTTTCGTATTGGTATTCTTTAATACATTAAAGACGCTTGTGTAATTCGCCCACTTGTACGGATTGTTTGATCACTTGGCACTCTTGTTGGGACCTTGTCCTTCTTGTGGCTGTGACTTTGTCACTCTTGGCACGCCTTTTGATTCGGATCATTTACCATCTTGACTCTGGATTTTTAGTCTGTCTTAAGAATGGAAGTTGTCCATTTTAAGTACGAACTAGAAAGACATTTTTAATATGGTTCTTGGTTCTCTTGATTATTGGGTTTTGACCCTTCTTGATACCTACTTGTGCTTGGTGTAACAACATGATATATATATTGGGCGAGCCTAGTTGTTGAATCTCTTGGAAAAGTGTGCTATGACCGTTCTTGACATTTGGATCTTTAAATATCGAACTTGATACTGTTTATATATTGTTTATTTGATTTATTTATTATGTTCAATTATGCTGCCCTTTACTTGAGAATGATAACTTGGCGAATTTGGGAGCTCCGAACCTATAGTTTTTACACCACTAAGCTATATGCTTAGTGATAGTTGTTTCTATCGTAGGGAATGATCGAGAGGATGCTTGAAGTTGGCCATTGAAGATGGAGATTTTGAAAGCTTTAAGGAAGATCACATTTGCATATAGGCATATATATTTTGTATAAACCTTGGGACTTGTACATAATCTATGTTTTGTATATTTACATGAGAATTTGAGGGCTGATTTGGTCATGTCACCATGGGCTGTAATATAAGTATCACCATACGTTTTTTTCTTTTTGGGGTGTGTAAACCCAGGTCTTGTATTATACTAAATTTACTATTTGTTTCGAATGTTTGTGTGAAGCATGAGCAGGCTGATATCGGTACTCGGAAACTTGTAATATTCTTGTTACTTCTTCCTTGAGTGTGAGGATAATATATGTACATGAAAAGCTCGTCGGTTATTTGCTTAAATTACTTTTCGGAGGTCATTATGAACCTAATACCTATACTAGATTATAATCAGTATGCCCTCATTAATCGCTTTTGAATGTCGCAAGTATAAGTTAGGTATCTTTAAAAAGGGTCGCTACAACGCTGGCTGGCGCGACGCCCCACCCCCTTCCCTAGGTGCTTGACAACTTTTCTTCTCCGTTTTTCAATTCTAAACCCTCTAAACTTCAATGGTTATTTCCCCAAACACTAAGGATCATTTATACGCTCAATATATGATAGATTGAAACCGAAATTACACCCGGAAACATGAATCAAATCGCAAGAAACTTCAACAAAACAACCCACAAGAATTCAAACGAATTTCATCAAGGACTCAAATAATTTACTTTCAAATCACACATATTTCACTTAATTGAATCATGATTGGTGCGTGGGTGAACTAAACCAACGCTATGTGATCTCACATACCTTTTTAGGGATCACCCCCGATGAAATCCACAAGCTATCCTTGACGAAATCGACGAATCTTGCTTCCTCTTCTCCTTTCTCGTCTTTTCTCTTTTCTCCAAGCCCTAGCGTGAACTCTAACTTTTCTAAATTGACCAAAATTTGGTTTTACCCCAATTAATCTCCTAAAAACGAATTAGAATAAATAGGTGAGGAAAAGACTAAATAACCCTTCTAAAATCTGGATTAGACTTTTCTTAATCCAGCAGCCCAACTTTCAAAAGGCATAACTTACTCATACAAACTCGCAATCGCGCAAACTCGGCGGGGTTGGAAAGATCATTTCAAGAGATTTTCAACCATGTCTGGAAGTACACCTAAATCATCTTGAGCAATGAGTTATGGCCATTTGAAGTTTACCAAAACTCAACTTTTCCTAACTCAAACAAATTTCTAGATTTTCATTCTTTCCAAAAATGACTATTTCCAATTATTAGAATCTTCCTAGTTATTTCAAATTGTGAGATGCTACAATATCTCCCCCGTGGGAACATTCATCTTCGAATGAGATTACTTTTTCTAGGCTAAGGTTGTCACATCAAACATACAGTTTAAACACCCAACAAGGACCATGCAATTTCGACATGCCAACTTAATATTAATGCCAAAAAAAGGATTAGTACCTTAATTTGGAACTTCTCCGGCTTCGAAGAGAGGTGGGTATCTCTTCTTCCTATCCTCTTTAGCTTCTCAAGTAGCTTCTCTACAAACTGATTCCTCCACAGAACTTTGACTTGATGCTACTTCCTTAGTCCTCAACTTGCGAACTTGGTGATCTAGAATCTGAACTGGAACCTCCTCATAAGATAAGCTATCCTTGATACCAATATCCTCAATTGATATGATAAGTGAAGTATCTCCCATGCACTTCTTCAACATGGAGATGTGGAACACCGGATGGGCTGCTGCTAACTCTGGTGGTAGCTCTAACTCATAAGCTACATTGCCAATCCTCTTGGATATTCTGTATGGACCAATATACCGGGGACTGAGCTTTCCCCTCTTACCAAATCTCATAACACCCTTCATGGGTTAAACTTTCAAGTAACTCAATCATCTACCATTGCTACACACAACCTACCTTGATATCTATATACACCATCTCCCCCTTGTTCAAAAGCCATCACTTTTTGCTTATGGACATTTGCCTTTAATTCAAGCAAGATAGGGTCTTTTTCTTTCTATTTTTTAACTTCTGACACTAGTGATGATTCAGCCCCATTCAACACCACTACTCATCCTTCTGTGGAATCCATTAGTCGGACTCTTAAGCGTGCAAGTCTATGCACATCTTTCGCTATCTCTCTCTTTTCTTCATCATCATAGGTCGTACTACCTATAGAAAACCCACTCAAGGCATCAACAACAACATTAGCCTTACCTGGGTGATAAAGAATACTCATGTCATAATCCTTGAGTAATTCTAACCACCTCCTTTGTCTTAGATTAAGCTCTTTCTGGGTGAACACATATTGAAGACTCTTGTGATCAGTGAATACATCAACATGCACACCCTACAAGTAATGACACCATATCTTCAAAGTGAATACTAGAGCAGCCAACTCTAAGTCATGGGTGGGGTAGTTCTTCCCGTGAACTTTCAACTGTCTGGAGGCATAAGCTATAACTTTTCCATTCTGTATTAAGATACAACCCAACCCAACTCTAGATGTATCACAGTACATCACAAAACCTTGAGTACCTTCTGGTAAGGTCAAAACTGGGGCAGTAGTCAACCTCTTCTTCAATTCCTAAATGTTTTTCTCACAAGCTTCATACCAATGAAATTTCACTGTCTTCTGAGTTAATTTGGTCAAAGGGGATGAAATAGACGAGAACCCCTCTACAAACCTTCTATAATAGTCAGCCAAACCCAAGAAACTCCTAATATCAGTTGGAGATGTGGTTCTAGGCCAATTCTGCACTGCCTCAATTTTCTGAGTATCAACTTTAATTCCTTCTTCAGACATAATATGGCCTAAGAATGCCACAGACTCAAGTCAAAATTCACATTTCGAGAACTTAGCATACAACTCCTTATCTTTCAAAGTCTAAAGAACTATTCTGAGATGGCCTGCATGATCTTCTTCATTCCTTGAATATATTAGTATGTCATCAATGAAGATAATAACAAACATATCTAAGTAAGGTTTGAAGACTCTATTCATAAGGTCCACGAACACTGCTGGTGCATTGGTCAAACCAAATGACATGACCAAAAACTGATAATGACCATATCTGGTTCTGAAAGCTGTCTTTGGAATGTCACATTCCCTCATTCTTAACTAATGATAGCCTAATCTGAGGTCAATTTTTGAGAAACAGGAAGCACCCTGAAGCTGATAAAAAAGATCATCAATTCTCGGAAGAGGATACTTATTCTTGATGGTAACTTTGTTCAACTGACGGTAATTTATGCACATCCTAAGGGAACCATCTTTCTTTCTCACAAACAAGACCGGAGCTCCCCAAGGTGAGACACTTGGTTGAATGATGCCCTTATCTATTAGATCTTTTAACTGCGTTTTCAACTCCTTTAACTCTGTTGGTTCCATTCTGTATGGCAAAATAGAGATAGGATGAGTATCTACAAGAATGTATATACCGAAGTCTATTTCTCTCTGAGGAGAGACTCCAGGAAGATCATCAAGAAAGACTTCTTGAAACTCTCGTACTACCGAAACTGACTAAATAAGAGGTATCTCAATATTAGATTCATTAACTCATACTAAGTGATAGACACACCCCTTATAAACTAACATGCTTGCCTTAAGGTACGAAATAAAACGACCCTTAGGCAGTGTTGAACTGCTTTTCCACTCTAAGACTGGCTCATTTGGAAACTGAAACTTAACTACTCGAGTTCTACAATCAACTGAGGCATAACAGGCATAAAGCCAGTCCATACCAAGAATGACATCAAAATCTACCATGTCTAACTCAACTAAATAAGCCATGGTGTCTTTGTTATGGATGGAAATGACACAATCACTATAAACTCGCTCAGCTAGAATAGACTCCCCAACAGGTGTAGAAACACAAAAAGGTTCACACAGTTTCTCAGGAATAACATCAAACTTATTTTCAACATAAAGGGTTACAAAAGATAAACTTGCTCCTAGGTCTAGCAAAGCATAAACATCAAAAGTAAAGACTTGGATCATACCAGTGACCACATCTGGCGAATTCTCTTTCTTTTGGTGACTATTAATGTCATACAAGCGGTTTGTTTCCCCGACAGTACCTCAAGTAGCTCCTCGAGATTCAGCTCTGTCTGGTGGAGCAACTAAAGAAAGTTGGGCCCTATTGCCCCTATTACCATTACCTTGCATGTTCTCAGGACACTCCCTCATAAAATGACCGTTCTGACCACACTTGAAACAACCAGTAGAGCCCTAATGACAAATACCTGAGTGGCTTTTGCCATACTTAGAACATGCAGGAGGCTTACTACCCCTTTGTGCCATACTTCCTTGAGAATAGGCAGGTTTAGCTCTGAAACTATGGGAATTTTGACTATTGTACTCACTTTTGTTCTTAGGTGCAGGTGCACTAGTAGATGATAGGGCAGGTCCCTTCTATTTCTGTTGGAAGGAAGACCAGTTCGCACTACTCTTTTGTTGCCTGAACTCGTTCCTTGATATCTTAGCCCTCTTATTCTTAAACTCTTCTCTATCCTTCATCTTATCCTCTTCAACTTGTTGCACATGGATCATTAGCCTTGCTATGTCCATATCCCCTATCAACATTGTTGCCTTGCCTTCCTTGCTTGACTGACGAGACAACCCAGCAACAAATAAACTAATCCTGGTGCTCGTGTCAGCAACCATCTCCGGGGAATAGCGGGAAAGTTGTACGAACTTCAGACAGTACTCATGAACACTCATAGACTCGGGATTAAGGGTGAGAAACTCTCTTATCTTTGGCTCTCACAACTCACGGGGAAAGAAAGTCCCATGATAGCACTCTCAAACATAGCCCAACTCACTATTGGCGCATCCTCAACCCTATTCTTTTTCCGTTGGTCGAACCAAACTCTAGCGATACCCTTCAGTTGGTATGCAGCTAGTTCCACCCTCTCAGCATCAACAACATTGCTAAGGAACAAATACCAAAAGGTGGGGAACGAATGGGGAGAACTGGAGTCCCTAGCGCTCTGAGAGGCGCGGGGCGCCAACCCTCAACATTCACAAACCAAGTTGGGGCGCTCTGGCTGGTTCGTCACCTCGGATCCTCACATTCATGGACTGCTTTGGGGCACGCTGGCTGGCACGACGCCCAACCCCCTACCCCAGGTGCTTGAAGACTTTTCTTCTCTGTTTTTCAACTCTAAACCCTCTAAACTTCAATTGTTATTTCCCCAAACACTAAGGATCATTTATACCCTCAATATATGATAGGTTCAAACTGAAAGTACACCCGGAAACATGAATCAAATCGCAAGAAACTTCAACAAAACAACCCACAAGAATTCAAACGAATTTCATCAAGGACTCAAAGAATTTACTTTCAAATCACACATATTTCGCTAAATTGAATCATGATTGGCGCGTGGGTGAACTAACCCAACGCTATGTGATCTCACATACCTTTTTAGGGATCACCCCCAACGAAATCCATAAGCTATCCTTGACGAAATCGACGATTCTTGCTTCCTCTTCTCCTTTCTCGTCTTTTCTCTTTTCTCCAAGCCCTAGCGTGAACTCTAACTTTTCTAAGCTGACCAAAATCTGGTTTTACCCTAATTAATCTCTCTGATACCATTTTTCGGTGTGGAAATTCATCTTATTGGTAGGTGATAAATTCGTGATATACTATTTTTGGTAGGTGAGGGATTCATGATATTTTTGGTATGACATTTTTGGTAGGTGTACCATTTTTGGTAGGTGAGGAATCCATCTTAAAGATTTTATTATAATATTCTTTTGCTAAGTGTTTTAATCTTGATATCTCTTTAATATTATTTATGATATATTCTAGATATAACATATCTTGGGTTCTTAGGTACATATATAAATTATTTTCCATTAATTGTTCTAATAGTTTTATATTTTCCATAGCTTCTGTCCAATATTGAAAATATTTGTAGTTCATTTTAATCTGAATTTATTTCTAAATCATACCATTCTATTCTTTCGAGGTCTAAATCATGTAAGTCTATTTCATACCATTGTTGGTTTAATATATCTTCTGATTCGTTATCATTAAATATTTTTTCCCATATGATTCTTCTTAATTCAATTATCTCTATATATTTAAGTATATATAGGATTAAAGTTTCATAGTTTTTAATTATTTCATCATGCATGTATGTAGTCATGTTCTTTATCATGCAGGTTTTTATTTTCAATTATTCCTTCCTATCATATTCATAATTGATTAAATTCATATTAGATCATTATGAACTAGATTATTTGTTTATCATGTTCTCCTGTCACTACTAGCATCGTACTTTAGCGGATACTTCCTTCTTATCAGCGCCTCAACTTTGTTTACTCCCCTAAATGGCTTTCCTTGCCTACCGGTTTCAACATTAGGATGGCATAGTATAGAAGTTTTCTCCCTGTTTCCAGTGTGCTAATAAACTAGAAATCATTATTCAAATAATTCTAATACATAATAACTAACATAAATTTATTCAATCATATATATGATATTCAGGAATATATGAAATTAGTTCTGCATATTTGTTGAACAATATACCTTTGCCTCTTGCTTATCCATAATATCTGAAGGTTGCTCCATTATCTATTAAATATGAATATCTTAAGTATTTGAGAGAGTGTTTTTATGAAAGCTTGCTTCATTTATTGAAGGCTTGCTCATTATGTTACATGTACATTCCTTTATAAAGGAAATTTTATCCTATAGCTACTGCACAATAATGCACATCCTATACTACTTAATAATGCACCTAATAATTTACAATAATTCTCCTACTTTACGACTTTTTTTTACATAGTACTATTTGCTTTTGGCTTTTTTGGCCAAATATGTCTTCTTTGCCTTATCTCTTTAGTTGTCTTTATCTTCTTTGTCTCTATCTTCTTTGTCTTCTTTGCCTTATCTTCTTATCTTTTTAGTTGTCTCTATCTTCTTTTTCTTTTCTTCTTTATCTTCTTATCTCTTTGACTTTATTCTAGCTGAGTACAGTGGAGTTCATTTCTTTAAAATGATGTATGGGAACTAAATTGTCACACCCCTAACTAGAAAGGGTTAGACATCAAGGATATACACAAGCACCTGCTAAATGTCTTACTAATCTCATGCCAAAGCTGTAGATTCATAAGTAGCGGAACCTATATGAAGACACATACTAGAACATAGATAACAAAAGGGCCCATTGGGCTACTTTACAACGGAAACAAGACTAAGTCTATGAAGCCTCTGAGAATATGATAACTAGTCGGGACAGCGCCTTGACATACCCATTCTGATATATGTACATACATAGAAAAATATAGGCTCTAAATATTTGATAACTCCAAGTAGAGGTGGAGCTTACCAACTGCTAAACTAGAAGTCTCTAGTCTACTGAAATTGCATGTTGTCCTGAGTACCTGAGCCTGTAGTGATACAAATGAAATTCCAAAATAATAGGGACGTTAGTACATACAAAACATGTACTGGTATGTAAAGAAAATTTAATAACAAGTAGACATCAAATATCCTGATAGGGAATTTTGAGCATGTGTATGTAGGAGACATAATCCGTAAACTGGAATTGTGACGAACCTCAAGGGTCCTCATCTAACGTTTCATGTCTTAGTCATATATATATAATCCCTATAATTTGCCTAAGTGATATCTTTACTTCATTATATCGCTTCTTTGCTCTTTGTAATGCTAACTGTCAGGGAATCAAATGATGGCCTACTGACGGCGATTAGTGAACCCTATATGGCATCCGTAGCCCACTGTCACGACTACGCGTGAAATCACATAGTCTTGTAACGAGGTCTATCAAGGTACGCCCCCCAAGGCTCCTTTATGGTCTACCCGCAGGCCTATAACAGTCAGGTGAATCCACAACAGGAAATTCCAACTGACTATATCTGAATTATGTGCACCGAGTAGCATCACACGTAGTAGCCCTTAATATACCCACCCTACGCTGCAGAGTAGTCTATAATATCAACTTCTTGCAATTATTTATAATAATTAATTCATTAATCACATAGCTCGTAATACAATTCGTGATTACATTCTTTAGCTTGAGAATCATATATCTTGTGACCTATGCACTTACGAACAGTCTGTGGCTGGCTTCTTTCTTTAAATTTATGCAACATGTACACCGCTAACTTCTAAGAATTCCAACTGTAGACAAATGTAGTTGTGTGAAACATATTGCTTCGTAGAAGAGTACTATAACTCTATAGGTTTAGGACTCAACATGAGAGGGTTTATAAAATAGGATAACTTTTTTTCAAGTGTCATAGAATCTATAGTGACATTTATCGGAAGAACATGCGAGTTTAGGTCGTGCCTTAAGGGCAAAAGAGGTTTTAGCTTTACATACCTTAATTCGGGACTTACTATCTTACGTCGTCAAACTCCTTTGCTGACAACTTTATCTATAACATAAAATCATAAAAGGATAGTTTAAGAAACTAATCAAGAGTCACAACAATGCCAAAAACATAATAATGGTTCGCGAGCGACAATCTCAACAATTACCATAGATGAGTGGTGTATCACCACACCCTTCTCTTTCTCTACTTTACAAATAGGCTTATGAATTATTTACATGTTCAGTATTACTCCTCGTCCTTTAACCATAAAGAACCAGCCCACTTAATCATCCACACTTAACATAAAAGTAAAACTCATGGTCTCCGATCACCATCCCACCGGTTCCTTGTTAACGATGTCAAATTCATTTATAAGCTCATAGTTTAGGTTGGTAGAGAACTAATGCCATAAATTAAAATAATAGGAGCTCATATAACCAGCTACAACATATTCTAAGCGACTTAGGAATTTCATCAAAAACTTGGTGAACGACAAACTTTCAAGAACTATAATAGTCAGGTTCTCTATACCTCGCCTTCCGTTTTAATGTAACCATCTTACTTCCCCAATACAATACCATTGACCCCTCATTTGGTCAAAACAACAGCCAACACAACCTTCTACAAACTCCCTCCTTACCAAAACATCAAATACAATGGGTAAAACATGGACTCACGGCTTCCTATCACCGTCCCGTGAGTCCTGCCCGCAAATTATACTTAAAGCATCCTTAGAATACTATTTATGAAGATAGAAGAGGATTCATACCTATGTATCAAAGAAAAGCAGCCCATGCCCTTCTTTATTCTCCAAGAACAATACTTTTTACTTCAAGAAAACATTTAGCTAAGTATATCTATAGGTCTATGGAGAGGAAGACATTTGATTCATGAAGAAACCAACTTACCTTAAGCTTTGGTTGATTGAAGATTAGAAAAACTTGAAGAAATAACTTGAAACCAGTCCTTACACATTCTTGAGTATATGAGAAAGTATATCCCAAACTTTTAATATAAAAACAACAAGTTTGGCCGACTTTCTCTAAAGTGCCACATGTCCTGCAGGGATTGGGCAGTGCGCGCGTCTGTCGTAGAATGAACATAACTTTTTACTCTGATATCGTTTTAACGGGCGGTTTGTTTTTCTAGAAACTAGACTCAAATACCTTCAATTGGATAGGTTGTAGGCCCTCTAACTCGTTATATATTAGGAGCTATGCTCGTTCAAAGTCAGATGAGAAATGAGATCATTTGTAGTATTCCTTCACAATGAACCTTTAAACTTTAATCTTTTCTTTAATGATCTGTTTGACCTAAAACTTTTGTTTAACCCTTAAAATGACTAAATATAAAGGTTATATGGTATGCTTAACCATTTTCAATGATATACCTCCCCCGATTTCACATCTATGCATTGGTGTTTACGTCCCAAATGTATTTTAAGTTACGGGATATTACATAAGTACTCCCAAAGAGCAAATGTTTTTACATTTAAGATTAGAGGAAACACCGATTTCCAAATGAGTTTTCATGAGCAGTTTTAGTTCCATTTCTTTTAAGAGATAGGCTTTTTGAGAAATAACCTCAAACCAAAGAAAAAGAGTTATGTTTTTAAACATATGAGCTGAGTATATTTTTGGAGTAGTATTGAGCACTGATATGGGGACGAGTTCATAATAACTCAAGTCTCCATAAACTATGTAGCCATCGTGGATAGAAAGGGTCATACTTTTTAGATGATTCCTTAATGCTTTTTAGCATAGACTAGTGGATCCACTTAGTTGAGGCGTTCTATATCACGGCAAGTTGTAGGAAAATTCTAGCATTGTGCGCGAGACGTTGTATCATAACATAGCTCATAGTGATGGCTGTCACTTAGAGAAACTCCCACAGAGTTATATTATACTTTAATATATATATATATATATATATATATATATATATATATATATATAAATTGAGTTGTTATTGTATTTTTCAATACATTGAGTTGCTATCGACTGTTTTATATGCTTTATATAAACTACATCTTTATTGTTGTTTATTTCTGCATTGAGTTGAGTATCCATGAGTTGAGTAAAGCTAAGGTAAGTATTTTTCAGATTTTCAGTTCAAGCTTATGTAATGTTTAGTTTACCCCTCGCATGCTCGTACATTCAATGTACTGATGTCATTTGGCCTGCATCATTTTATGATGCAGATACATGTTACTAGGATCAACATCCAATGCTTCGTTGATTGAGTTGAGCATTTAGAGTCATTTTGGTGAGCCTCCTCTCTTTTTGGAGGATCCCTTTTTACATTGTTTTAGCATTTTCAGTTGTTAGGATTATCGGGGGTGTTGTCCCAACATCCTTCATAGTTTTAGAGGCTTCATAGACAGAAAGTTATAGTTCTTTAGTCTTTGCAATTCAGTTGTTTTGTTATAAGACTTGAGTTGCCACTTCGGCTTGTTGAATGTTTATTTCTAAAACATTCCATTTTATTTTGAGACATTTGAGTACAGTTGCATTTGAATTCTTTTATGAATGCTTAAAGTCTTCCACTGAGAGTCTAGCCAGGCTAAGGGTTCGCTTGGGGCCAGCAATGGTTCTCAAGTGCCAGTCCCACCCAGGGTGTAGGCTTGGGGCATGACAAACTACTGGCGCGCCGCCCAACCCTTGACGAATTTTTTTGGTAAAATTAACTCTTCTAACGAGTTTAGAATTGGAAAATTTCTCCTAAACTCTTCTTGTTTCTCAAACCCAAAGCCAATACATGAACACTTTCATACAATTCCTCTTTAAACATAAATTTACAAATCCATAGGATTCATCTGATTCAAAGCATGAACAACGTTACATGATTTTAAAAAAAACAAAAAAATCAACTTCAATTGTTAAAGAACGAAATTCAAACTCAAGAATCATGAACTGATCCTTTAGATATTAGAAGTTCTTGACTAAATCGATAGGTAGGGCGTGAGGATGAAAAAGTCCAAAACTATGAGAAGCCTTAGATACCTGTAAAGAACAATCTTCTTGGCGAAAATCAATGAATCTTAAAGAACGCTTGGAAACCTTGCTTTTCTCTTCTTGGAACCTCGCTCTTATTTCTCTAAGTGTTTAGGAACGACCAAGAAAGGTTTAGAATCTGATTAGACCCCTAATTGGGTGAGGAAAAACGTGCTAGGCCTATTGAGAAAAAGGAAAAGACCAAAATACCCTTTTCTGAAACAAATGAGATGCCTCAACTATAGAGAGGCTTCACTCAAATGGGAATAACTTTTTACTCCGAGCTCAAAATTAAGCAAACCTGGCGGCATTGGAAAGATGACTCAAATACCTTCAATTCGGTAGGTAATAGGCCAACTAACTCCTTATGTACTAACGATATGGTTGTTTGAAGTTGACCGAAGTAAAATCTCATAGTGAAACTCAATCAGTAAGAAAGCTTTCAACTCAACTTTATGCTAAGGGATTGTAGTGACCTTAACACCTAAAAAAATTTAGAATCACTCGGTACAATCTTATTCACAATGAAGAATGGGTAGAGCCTTAACTTAGAATTTTTCCAAGATGTTACACCAGTCATCACAAGACCAAGTAGTGGATATATGAGGAAACCGTAGTAATAATAGGATGACTAAATGGAACCTGAGTAGGCTACACCTTAGGAGTAGCTCCAACACCTGCCAACCCACTAAGAAAAGTTAAGACTTCTTAAACCTTCCCATCATCCATAGGGAGAAGACCTACAAACCCAACTTGTGCTCTCAGCTCTGTTTAGCCTCATCCTCATCCTTAGTTTCTATCTCTACCTCTTCCTCCACATGATCCTGGGGTAAAGGTAAGGTCATTTCACATGGTGCATTCCTTGCTTGAGCTCCACCTCTAGCGAACGTTTCCTTTTTGTCCATGTCCATGCCCTTACCTCTACCTCTGCCACAACCACAACCTCTCACTGTAGGCTCAGCTGTGGTCTCTGTCACTGGAGCTACTACATTTGCACATTTGAGTCTAGTATCAACCATCTGGGGATAAAAGAGTAAAAGAGGTTAGATAACAATTTGGATCGTCAGATACCAATTGGAATCATGTTATCGCGCGAAGGAAGAAAAAAGAGAGAATTTTCCTAAAGTCCTGTAGCCTCTTGCAGAAAAAGTACATGCATCTCCATATCGTTCTGTAGGACTCTACTAGAATCAGTTTGGTATGACAAGATCAATGAACCTAGGTCTGTGATACCAAGTTTTTCATGACTCAGATCTTCGTGAGTGGCAGCCACAATAAACCACCTAATGGGAGGACCAACAACTAAACCTAACTAAACCGACTACCCCATTTATTTAAAATATGTTCATTATATAAAGGTAAGAAAATAATTTCCAAACAACTAAAGATTAAGTCCCCATAAACTCAATCAATAGTCAAAATATTTGTGCAGAAATAAACCCCTAATAACTGAAAGTCATGGTACGAAACTCTAATGTCTAAAATAAAAGGGATGCAACCCCAAAACTTAACACAGTAAACAATTGTCTAAGAATGACTTAGTCCAAAAAGATGGAAAAGAGAAGTAGAAGAATCCATGACAACCTAGAAGAATAGCTTATCCTTGAATTCGAAGTCAAACATTCGATAACTGAGGTCTTTGATCTCTCGCTGGAAGATGTCTTGTACTCAACAAGGAAAGAACATGAGTAGTATCAGTACATAAGCCACAATGTACTGGTAGGATCACACGTTCAATCCAAGATATGAATGTAAACAATCTACCACAATACAGTAACACAGAATAACACATAATAATTATAAATTCATATAGAGTCCTAGTCACATATCATGAAACAATAAATACCTTGATACATGTCCCACATGATTACAAATGCAAGTGTCGGTCCGCTCATGGAACCATAAACACTTACATGTTCCTCTCATGGTGTAACGACCCGTTAGGTCGTTTTGAACACTAGACCTATTTCTTTCGTAAAAATAACCTTCCCGTAGATTTTAAATAATAATTTTGAACTATTCGCTCAACTATGGTTATTTAGTTGGTGAGTATTTATTAAATAATTAATTTTTAGTTGATTGTAAATATGTCAAGTCTGAAATTTATTTAATACCTTACGCCACTTGACCATGTATATGAATAAACTAATGGGATTCAACATTTATTTAATTATTAAGTGGTGCATACTCAATTTCCCTAATTATTTAAAAGAAAAAGAAGTAGCCTCTCAAAGAGGACTTCGGCGACAACTGATCCAGCTACATCAGGTAACTATGTCTAAATCATTATATTGTAGATCCAGGTAGGGATTATATAATAATAACTACTATTATCATTATTATGTTGAGTTTATTTTGTGAAAGAGAGAAGAGAATTGAGTGGTGAGTTAAATTGCAATTTGTATATGTTGTTGCATTCTTGGACTTGGGGAAAATATGAGTTTGGTGGCTAACGAAGATTAATGATTGGTCAATCAATTGATGGCTAGTGATTTTACAACGAAAAGGTGATGATTAGATTATAATTATGGGCAAATCATTGAGGGTTAAGAAATTAAATGAATTAGTGAAGTGTTGGGCAACTTTCTGCAGATGTATGTATAGTGGTTAGTTACTGGTAGCCATGCTTAAGTTTAAATTGTGTAACTTATTTCGGATATTTTTTTTATAGTTATCACATTATGATTAAAAATTTGTTATATTGATATAGGTAATTAAGCATTGAGTTTATTGTATTATATGAATTCCATTAGAGTTATATTATTTGGAGGAATTGAGACTTAACCTTAGAATTGAAATTTGAGAAAATATGAGAGTTGACATATTAATTGACATCAAGATTAAAACCTTGATTAGAGAATTGAGAGGGTTTACTTACAAATTATGCATATTTGATAGATTGGGAACGTTCGAAAGTGTTGATGAAAGAAAAAATATTGGAAAATTAGCTTGTTTGACTTCAGTTCTTTGGTGGGGGAAGGTTATGGTTTGTTCAATGGGGTAGAAAGACTCTTAATAGTGATTAATAGTCATTGAGTAATATTATGGAATTTTTGGATGATTTATATGTTGTTGTGATTGGTCTGTAATCCCAAGACTGCGAATTCCATAATCTTGAACTTCACGTATCAAAGTGATGTCTTGAATAAAAAAAGCTTGATGAAATATTGTTAATGAAGTGGAAAGTGATGATAAATAATGATAACTTAACTATATTGTTGGATCGGGTGGCACGAGCCGGCACAATATATCTAAATCGGTGCCACAAGTCGGCACAATATTATTGAATTGGATGTCACGTTCCTACACGGTAACATTAAAGTAAAACATAATAGATCGTCTGATGGCTAACTCTTCTTAGTTTTAGGCTTAACACTTTTCTGGAAGGTAAAGAAACTTGAATACATCAGATCAGAAAAGGAACACAAATCAATGTTTATGGAGAAAACAACTAAAAGTAGATTATCAAGTATTTGACTAGGTTGGACATATGCTTAGATGTTATGTTGTAGGCATTGTCTGAGCAACTCTTGTCCAGACTTTGTATTAGTATAAATATAGTCTGCGAAAAGTTTCTCATTTTCTTCACATTAAAGATTTCTCTTTGTAAATAAGTCATGTCTCTTAGTTTAATTGTCCTAAAACATCTGATGTTTGGTTTATATATGTATAAAGAGTAATCAGACAGAACATATTCTAGAATGAGAAGTCAAAGTTTTACCCTACTGAATTACGCCTTATTTTTTGTTCGAGCATTCAACAATGGATCACACCTTATTTTTAGTAGCGAAAATCTTACAACAAGGCAAACATGTGATATGTATTTACGATAAACCACTATAATTTAAAATTATTATAATTTGTAGCTATAAGTAAGTTTTATAGAAAATTTCCCTATGCCTTCTCCCTAACTCCTCCCCTTGGGGGGGGGGGGGGGGGGGGGGGGGGGGGGGGGGGGGGGGGGGGGGGGGGGGGG
>JAJOOE010015231.1:0-13466 GCA_036250405.1 Solanum raphanifolium | reverse complement strand
TTTAAGCAGTATGAATATCCCGAGTCATCAATGATCATATTAAAAATATGGTTTTGAGATGTTCTTTTTAGAAAGAGTTTTCAAGAGCCTTTGGGCTAAGTTTTGAGTAATTATCTCAACTAAAGAAAGATGTGTTTAAAACACTAATGAGCTAAAGTATTTTTGGGAGTAGTCTTGAGCACCGAATTGGGGAGACGAGTTCATATTAACTCAACTCTCCATGAGAACCATGTAGCCAAACATGGGATTTCTCGGGTCATACTTTTTAGATGATCACGAAAGTTCAGCTAGCAGATCCACTAAGCAAAAGTTAAAGTAAGGTCCTATATCACGGCAAGGTATAGGATGGTCCTCGAGCAACGTGAGGTAAAACGTTGTATCATCACTAGGACTCATAGTGGTGGTTATCGGTTAGAGAAACTCCCACAGTAGAAATTGCATGGTTCCTCGAGGGGTTCTGCTTAGTATGGATGGGGGTATGGGACTTCATTCATGCATTGCACAAGTAGACTTTGAGAGGAAGCATGGTATTTTCATGATATTATAAATATGATTTTTTTTACGTCATGTTTTAAATAGTTTTACAAGCTTTATATATATTGCATGTGTCTCATTGCTTTATATTGAGTTCAGTTATTCATGAGTTGGACAGAGCCAAGGTAAGTTCTCTTTTGTATCCCTTTCAAGCTTAAGTTATTGTTTAGCGGTCCAGCTCGCATACTCGTACATTCCATGTACTGATGCCAGTTGGCCTGCATCTTATTATGATGCAGACGCAGGTACCCAGGATCAGCATCCAGCACGCCGTTGATCCAGTTGAGCACTCCAGAGTCAGTGGTGAGCCTCCTTGCTTTTCGGAGGACTCGGATATTTTGTGTTCCTAGTTTTGTTTTATTAGGATGTTGCGGGGTTTGTCCCAACATCCATCTCAGTATGTTAGAGGCTTCATAGACAGTCAGTCAGTTAGTTTTGAGTCTCTCTTCTGTGTATATATATAATATTCTATTTTGAGACTTGAGTTGCCTTTTTGGCCATATTTTTATCAGTAGGTTATTTTATAACCTTTCATTGCTTTGAGTTAAGCTGTTGAGTTAAGTTTCCGCTGAGTAAAGAAAGCCAGGCCAAGGGTTCGCTTGGGGCCAGCAATGGTCTCTGAGTGCCGGTCCCGCCCAGGGTGTAGGCTCGGGGCGTGACATAAATGGTAGATATTCACATATTCAACCGGTGAGATGTCTTTCGGAAGTTAAATTGAGGAACAACAATATTAGTTGAAATTAATGGAAAACATGATTTGATTTTGGGCAAAGATATTTGTATAAAACTATGTGAGAATATTCATAGAGACATGTGTATAATGGTAAAGGATCGGCCTACAATTCATGGACTAAGTTGTGGTGGTTGGAAATTTTATATCGACAAATAACTAACTCTATTGAAGTAACCAAGATTGTCCCAAGTATTGTTCAGTATGCTCTCGATCTTCTATAGTTTTATTTTGATCATGGATCTACTTCGTTTTATGTATCTTCTTTCAGATTTGGATATATTATGTGACTCTTCTCTATATTTGTACGTATCTCGACACGCTAAGATGATTCTTAGTGGCTTTTACATCAATCTCAAGTTATTGATCTGATAGAACAAGACATTTGGGATAGACTTCATTACTTTGAATATGATAGACTTCGACATCATGTTGAATATGGATTGAATTTTTTCCTTGTCATTCAATTTCAGACTGTTATGTCAAGACAAATATCTCAGTTTTGTTGGATGTTCCTCAATTGAAGTTATATGACACTCTCAATATCTATCTAAGGAAATATAGTATCATTTTCAAAGGCTTAATGCATGTGGTTCTGAGACATGATTGTGACAAGTGTTATGTGAATTGACGGAGAATAAGAAATTAAAGAGGATGCATCATTTCGAGGGATGTGTCGCGTGCCACGATAAATATTATAATTCGAGGGACGTGTAGTATGCCACAATGGTTTCTATTATCGGGGGACGTGTCGCACGCCGTGACAGATGCATGAACAAACATGTCCCCCTTGGGTCCCGAACTGAGAGACAACGGGTGTGTATCATTAGATCATACATGTATCACCATACTCGACATTGCATCTCATTGTATCACATATCTTTATCATTGTGAACTTGTGAGTGTTTTTCTATGGAACTTGTAATTGATGAACATTATCATGTGTATTGTTGATCTGAAATTGTCGGAGTGTTGTCATTGAGCTATGAGCTATGTAAATTGTAAACTGTTATGTTGGACTGATTTTATGCAGGCTGTAGTTGTGGAAGTTTGGTTAAAGTGTAAGGAGTACTCGTGTTCTATATTCTTAGATTTGTGTTTAGGATTTTGCTTGCTGAGTACCATGTGTTAATTGTTATGTTGACATGATTTATTTTATGATGTAATTACACTTTTAGAAAAAGAAAACTTCCATTCTTTCATTTCTTATCGTGCAAAGATGGTTCACTTTAATATCTAATTATCTTTTATTACATCTCTAATTTGTACGCAAGTTATGAGAGATGATGTTACATGGTGTGGTTCGAGGCGTTATGATTTGGTTAGCAAAATGACCAGATAATAGAAACGGTGATATTGCGGATGTTGACATAGCATGGATAGTTCGTTTGAGGTGTGATTTGAACAAGGATATTTTAATTCTTTCCAATTTATTGCGAGAATCTTATGACACAATGGTACTTATGATAAGTGGATAATTCAATATTGAAAGGGTATAATATGGATGCTATGAATACAACTGTAATCTTGGAAGGAACAATTGATTAGATAAGAGCTTAATGATCATGATTAGACTATGATGAAAAGTTGAGGAATTAACAAAAAATATGAGTGTGATCATTTATGATGAAGTATTAGATGGTAGGACTTGTTATAAGTTATGTATGAAAGACTTTCTTTCTTACCTTTGGAGTGGAGGTATACTACGAAGAATTCAAATAGTTCGAGTTGAATTATACGATAATCACAATGGTAAATTTTCTTATGATGGGAGCCACAATAAAGACTAAGTATAAAATTGTATGAGATTTGTTGACACCCAATTTTGGCCTAACAATTTCAAAATTCGTAACTTTTAAGTTTTATTTATTTAATAGTTCAAAATAATTTTTTTTATAATTTTAAAATAAGTTTATCGATAACTATCCTTATTTATCAAAATTTAGGATTTTTTTTATCAGTTAATTTTAAAATTACATTTTTTACATGTCATTAGTTACATTCATCATATTTTTATTTTATTTTGCATAGTCTAAAAATTCATTCGAATATGAATAAGATTTCATGCACAAATATTTTTAAAAGGTTAGGCGCACGATTTTAAAAGAATGGTACTATACTATAGATAATTTTTTATTTTCTATATAAACAATGGCTTATTCATTAGGTTAAAGGTGGTGAAATAAAAATTAGGATTGGTGCATAATTTTCAGAATGAGTATGGATGTATTTTTCCCTTTTTGAGCAGCCAAGGTCTCACCACCGTTTCTCCACCACAACCACCCAAAACTCCCTTTGTCCTCTTTTCCGGCGAGACTCCATCAGAAACCTACCCACAACAACTCCAAACAAATCCAAAACCACCAAAAGACCATTGCCCTCCCTTACTACGTGTTACGGTTCACTGACCAGGGAAGCCATTGACGCTGCTCCGAAGAAACAACCCTTTTCCCTCTTCTGTTTATCTCTCTTGCGGCTAGCTTTGGCGAGGAGCTTTAAGCTCCGATGAACCGAAGAAAATCCAGTCGCGACTCAGTCCCCTTCCCCTTTCCCTTGATTATTTTGTTTTTTTTTAAGTTATTATTTGAGTTATTCATATTTATTTAGTACTAACAATTTTACTAAGTGTCTTTACAGGTACACGGAGCTGTTTGACATTTAAGTTATTCGAAACGGAGTTTGAATTATAACTTTTGTTTATTATTGTTCTTTATTATTGTTTTATTTTATTATTGGTGTATATTACTTGTTTATTATACTTGTATATTTATTTTTATATCCTTCTCAATTTGAAAAAAAGTGAATTCAATTAGATCATACATGTATCAGCATGTATGATCGGGGGACGTGTTGCACTCCAACAGATGCATAAACAAACATGTCCTCCTTGGGTCCCGAACTGAGAGGCAACATGTGTGTATCATTAGATCATACATGTATCAGCATACTCAACATTGCATCTCATTGTATCACATATCTTTATCATTGTGAACTTGTGAGTGTTTTTCTATGGAACTTGTAATTGATGAACATTATCATGTGTATTGTTGATCTGAAATTGTCGGAGTGTTGTCATTGATCTATGAGCTATGTAAATTGTACACTATTAGGTTGGAATGATTTTATGCAGGTTTTAGTTGTGGAAGTTTGGTTGGAGTCTAAGGAGTACCCGTGTTCTATATTCTTAGATTTGTGTTTAGGAGTTTGCTTGCTGAGTACCATGTGGTTTGGTACTCATCCCTTGCTTCTATATTTGTGTAGGTTACAAGCTCGACTCTTCATGATACTATACCCTCTTCTTGTCTGAGGCTTCTATGGAGATTTGTGAGGTGACTGTTTGTCGTCTCAGCAAACCTTCTTACTCCTATTTATGATTTTATTCTGCTTTAGAGACAATATCATTTGAGGCTTTTGTTTTCTTTCAAATCTATTGTAATACATTAGAGACTTGTGCACGTGACAACCATGTTTTGGGAATTTTGTTAAGTTGGCTTATTATTCGTATTATTATTTGTTATTAAACTTTTATTTATACCTTATTTTTGCACTTTATCGTAATGGTTGGGTTATAAGCTGGTTTGTCTTGGTGGAATAAGACGAGTGCCATTACATCCATTTTTGGGTAGTGACATTCTACTTAAACTCATAAAATGTGATATATATTTTGTTAATTAAAGTGAATGAACATGAAAATAACAATGTAACCCGCGTGCACAAGATTAACAAATATAGGCATGCTTCAACGCATATTGTTAACGTGACAAAAGTAAATCATATTTCTTATACTTGTATGAAGTTTGTAGAATTAGATAGTTTAATTTCTTATGATTAGGTTTATCTTAATTAGATGGTTTTAAAACATATATATAAATATTTAATTATTGAATTTAAATTTATTTACATTTTGCCGACAAACCTTTTCAAGTGTCAATGGTCACAAATATTTTAATGAATACCGTTAGCTTTACTTTTACTATTTTTGACTTTTCTGTTAAGTGTCATAATTGAAAAGAATCTCAATCATAAATTATTTGATGATCCACATGACATTAATCAAAGAGGTCATTGAATATTACTTGTGGAATATACTTGACTGGCAGCAAAATGATTGTATATGCCTCTATATCATCATATATCATATTATTATATATTATATAATAATTTTTTTTTGTCTTTCAAGCAAATATTATGAAATGCCTCTTAGAGTTTAAGTTCAAATTTGAACTACGAAAATGCCCTTCACTAATTCTTTAATTAAAAAAAATACCTTACAAGCTTTTAAAATCAAATAAATAATGACAATCAAACTAGATCAAATACATGATTAGATGTTAAAACTTATCATTTCTCACTTTTTAATAGCGTTTAATAGTTAGTCCTTTTAGCTTTAAAGCCCATAAAATATTGAATAATTCTTTTGTCTTTCAAACAAATATTATATCAAGAGCATTTACGTGTAAAAAATATAAATATGCATTTATAAACATGATAAATAATAAAAAAAATACAAATCAATAGAAAATGGGAGTTGTATATGTAACATCTCGCAATTCGAAGTAGCTAGGAAGAAGCTAAGAATTGGAAATAGTGATTTTTGGAACGAATTGAAATCTGGAAATTTGTTTAAGTTAAAAGTGAGTTTTGGTCAACTTCAATCAGCCATAACTTCTAGCTCAGGATGAGTTAGGTGTATTTCCAGATATGGTTGGAAATTTCGTGGAATAATCTTTCCAACGCAGCCGAGTTTGCGCAATTCTAAGTTTGTATGAGTGTGTTATGACCTTTGGAAGTTGGGCCGTTGGATTAAGGAAATTCCAATCCGAATTTTTTTAAGGGTAGTTTGGTCTTTTCCTTACCCTTTTATTTTAATTCGATTTTGGTTATTAATTAGGGGTCTAAGCTGGGTTACATCAGTTTACACTTTTACCAAAAAAGTTAGGGTTTTTAGAGAAGAGAAAAGAAGAGGAGAAAAGAGGAGGAAGGAGAAGAACGTTCAAGTTTCGCCAAAATCGTGCAATTTGGTTGTGGATTTCGCCAAGGGATTAATCTTACAAGGTATGTGAGTCTCTCATAGCGTTGCGTTCATTCACCCACGCGCCAAATGTGTTTAGTTTCAGTGCAATTCGTCCTAAAAGAGTTAGAAAGTTGATGTTCTTGATATGAATTCTTGAATTTAAATGTTGTTCTTGAATTGGGTTGAATTGCGGAGTTTCTGAGATCTTTACGTTGTGTTTTAGAGTTACTTTGAGTTAGGTTCTTGAGTACATACGCTGGGTATCGGGATCTAAAATGAATTTGAGGAAAATATTCGAGTTTAGGTGAATTGGGGCTGGAAAACGAAGAAGGAAAAAGTCGAGTAGGCTTCGTCAAACAAGACCGCGTCGCAGACTTGTTCCCCCAGTGAACAAAAATCTGCTCCGCGTCACGGACAGCACACGGACTCCTCTATCTCAAAATTTAATTTTGCGAGTATTTATTTAGAAACATCTCCGCGTCGCGAACTTGTTCCAAGACGGTGATTTCGTAACTTTTCTCAAGTTTAGCTATTTGAAATCATTCCTAAACATCATGAGGTCTTTCCAAACATAAATCATAATCCTTGAATCCATAATTCAATTCAAGGATCAATTAAGAGTCAAGTCAAGAGCATTTAAGATCAAAGTCAAGAGAAGTCAAGAGTCAAGTTAAGAGAAGTTCATAAAGTCTTCCAAAAGTCTTTTGCAAACGTTTTAACCTTGTTTTAAGACTTAAATTTTGAGTTCAGTAAATGGTAAAGTTGAAGTTCATTTCTTCAAAAGTATACGGGGACTAAGTATTCCCAAAGGGATTTAAAATGTTTTCACAATTAAATAAGAACGAAAACTGACATTTCCAAAGAGCCTTCGGGCTAGTTTTCAGAAAAGAGAAATAACTTTCTAAATGAAGCAAGCAGGGAAACTGAGATTTCCAAGATAGCCTTTGAGCTAAGTTTTTGAGCACTAATCTCAAATCACAGAAGAAGTTGTTTTTTTAAAACATATGAACTAAGTATATTTTTGGGAGTAGTATTGAGCACCGATATGGGGATGTGAGTTCATATTAACTCAAGTCTCCATAAATCATGTAGCCATCATGGGTAGAAAAGGGTCATACTTTTTAGATGAATCCTTTTCGCATAGACTAGTTGATCCACTTAGTGAGTTAGCTTCCTATATCACAACAAGGTATAGGATGGGCCTCGGCAGCGTGGGGTAAAATGTTGTATCATCACTATAGTTCTTAAGTGATGGTTGTCGGTTAGAGAAACTCCCACAGTAGTAGTTGCATGGTTCCTCAAGGGGTTCTGCTTAGTGTGAATGGGGGTATGAGACTTCGTTCATGCACTGCACAAGTGGACTTTGAAAGGAAGCATGGTTTGTCTTTTTATTGTATTATGATTATGAATAGACATCATGTTTTCAACAGTTTTTCTTTATATTGCACTTGTTTAAAATTGTTTTATAATGATAAGTATTTATGAGTTGAGAAGAGCCAATGTAAGTGTTTCTTTCAGAATCCTTTCAAGCCTATGCTGTTTTTAGCATTCCAACTCGCATACTCGTACATTTAATGTACTGATGCCAGTTGGCCTGCATTGTCTTATGATGCAGACGCAGGTAATCAGGATCAACATCTAGCGCATCGTTGATCCAGTGAGCACTCCAAAGTCAGTTAGTGAGCCTCCTTGCTTTCCGAAGGACTCCTTTTATTGCTTTCAGTTTTATTTTCAGTTCATTAGGATGTTGTGGGGTTTGTCCCAACATCCATCTCAGTTATTAAAGGCTTCATAGATAGACAATCAGTCAGTTAGTAGTTCATTTGTCTTTATTTTTTTATTGACTTATGTTCAGATTTGGGTTGCCACTTTGGCTAAGTTAAATGTTTATTTTCAAAATATTATGAGTTCAGTTTGAGGCAATTAAGTTGTTTAGCATTTGAATTCCTTTCTTATTGCATATAGTCTTCCTGTAACACCCCAAAATTTTTTTGAACTAAGACTCGAACCGTCCTTCATAGTGAGTGAGATTTTACCAAGGAATTAAGATTTCTTGAGTGTTAAGGTCCCTAGATGTAGCACCTTGAGTTCCAAAAAGAATTAAATTGGAAATAGCAAAATCTGAAATTTTGCAAGTTAAGCTAAGTATGAGTTTTGGGTTGAATTCAAACAACCATAACTCCTAGCTCAGGATGAGTTAGGTGTGATACCAGATACTATAGAAAATATATATATTTGGATTATCTTTTCAACGCCACCGAGTTTGCTAAGTTTTGAGTTCGGATGAGTGAGATATGACCTTTTGAAGTTAGGTTGTCCAGTTAAGGAAAGTTAGCCGAAAATAGTGAGGGGTATTTTGGTCTTTTCCTTACCCAATCAGATTTAATTCGTTTTAGTAAGGTTTTAAGGGTCTAATCCTGTTAGGTTCAGTTTTATAATCCTAAAATTAGCCTAGGATTTTAGTTAAGAGTTCAAGAATAGAAAAGAGGAGAACAGAGGATAAAAGAGGAGATGATCAAAGCGTTCGTTGAGAATCTTGCGTTTTGTTGCGGATTTTCACCATGAGTTTAATCCCTAAAAGGTATGTAAGCTTCCATAGTATTGGGTTTGTTCACCCACATGCCAATCATATTATTTTCAGCAAAATTTCATTCTTGAAGTTGAAAGATTAGAGTTCTTGAAGTTCATTCTAAATCTTGTTGTGTGAGATTTTGGATGATTTCTTGAGATCAAAGTGAGTGTTTTAAGGGATGTATTGAGTAGATTAGGTGTACTTATGTTAAGTAATTGATTCTAAGTGATTGGGGAAGAAACCGTTCGATTCTAGGCGAGATAGGGTGAGAAAACGAGCAAAGAAGTTCGTTAGATTTTCTGGGTTGGGGGCCTGGCGCGATGCGCCTGCCAGAGCACCCCAAACCCACCTCTGAAGTTTAGGGGCTGGCGGCCTGCACCACCCATAGTGCCAGGGTCGCCTGCCCCACCCAGTTTGTCGTCGATTTCCCCATTTGAGTTCGTTTAAAGTGCACCTTCACTCCTTTTCGATTCTAACTACTCTAAGCTACTTCTAAACACCTAAAATCATTCATAACATGACCATAACCTTGAAATCATAATTCAAATTCAAGGTAGAGTTAAGAGTTGAGTTTTGAGAGTTCATTCGAACATTTTGAGAAAGTCTCTTTGAGTCGTTTTGAGAAGCCTTCTACAATATCTAGTAACTTGTTTTAAGACTCGAGCAAGTGAGTATGAGAGTGAGAATAATGTAGTCATGAGTCTACCTTGTCATCATGACATCTTTCTTATCATAAACCATAACTCTTGAATTCATAATTCACATTCAAGAGAGTTAAGAGTGGAGTTTCAAGAAAGCCTTTGAGTTCAATTGTGAATCCTTTGAGATCAAATATCGATTTGAACTAAGTTTTGAGAAAGTAAGTCAGAGAAAGAGAAGAGTCATATACATGAGTTCCATGTAGTTTGTAGACCTTCAAGTCAAGTCATTCATGCCCATAAATTCCGCATGAACTCTATAAGTTGAGAATCTATGAGAGGAGTAATATCTCCAAGTTCTAAGCCTTTAAGTGTTGAGTTTCTAATCCATTTGAGATTATAATCCTAATCATGGGACTATTACCTATTACCCATGAAGTCCATGCGTTGAGTTATTCATGCCCATAATTCCGCATGAACATTATAAGTCGAACAATCTTGAAATAAAAAGTATTTTTGAGCCCTTGAGTTGAGTAGTTCATGCTTATAAATTCGCATGACCCCTCTGAGTTGAACATTCTTGAAGTGAGTAGTATTATTGAAGTTCTTGAGTTCCAAGTATTGAGTTCTATCTATGGTTATTGAAAACATTGCATTGAGTCGTTCACGTCCATAATTCGGTGTGAACCATATTTTAAGAAGTCTTTTACAAACGTTTAAACTTTGTTTTAAGACTTAAGTTTTGAGTTAAGCAAAGAGTAAAGAGTTGAATTCATTTCTTCAAAAGAGTATATCGGGACTATGTATTCCCAAAGAGTAAATGTTTTCACATTTAAACAAGAAAGGAAACTGAGATTTCAAAAGAGCCTTTGAGCTAGTTTTTCAGTAAATAGGAAACTATGATTTCCAAGAGAGCTTTTAAGCTAAGTTTTGAGTAATTATATCAAACCAAAGAAAGAGTTTTTTTTTACAAACATATGGGCTAAGTACGTTTTGGGAGTAGTATTGAGAACTGATATGGGGATGCGAGTTCAGATAACTCAAGTCTCCATAAACCATGTAGCCATCATGGGTATTAATGGGTCATACTTTTTAGATGATCACATAAGTTAAAACGTTAAATCGTTCTATATGATGGCAAAGTATAAGACAGTTCTAGTAGTGTGGGCAAGACGTTGTATCACCACTTAGGCTCATAGTGGTGGTTGTCAGTTAGAGAATCTCCCACAGAAACTATATTACTTTATTATATAAGTAAAGTTGAGTTTGTTATTGCATTTTCTTTAACGAACTAAGTTGTTTTTACTGTTTTATAAAGCTTTCTATATATTACATATGTATTGTTGCTTTATATTAAGTTGAGTACCCAGAGTCAAATATCATATCTTTGAATTGAGTATCTAATCTCCGAGTTGAGTATCTTATCCTTGAGTACTTCTGAGTTGAGTAAGTTTGAGTAGTTTTGAATATCCTTGAGTATTCCTTGAGTTGAGTAAGTTTGAGAAGAGGTAAGTATGTTTCCTTTTTATCAAGTTTCAAGCTTATGTTTATGCTTTAGAATTCTCCTTACATGCTCATACATTCCACGTACTGAGCCATTTGGCCTGCATCTTCTCATGATACAGATCCAGGTATTCATGATCATCAACAGGAGCTTCGTTGATGTTACATGAAGTTCGAGTTAGCTATGGTGAGCCTCATTGCTTTCGGAGGATTCCATTTACTTTCAGTTGTTAGGAGGTCGTGGGTCTTGTCCCGACTTCCATCATTGTCATTTAGAGGCTTCATAGATAGTCAGTATAGTTAAGAAGTCTGTATTATTTTTACTAAATATTTCAAAGACTTAAGTTGCCAATTTTGGGGCGTGTTGAATATATTTTATTATTCAGAGTTTTCATTTGAGTTAAAGTTTGAATTTAAGTTTTATGAACATTTATTTAAGTTTTTAAGCTTTGTATGCTTGAATCAGTTTTCCACTTGTAGTCAACAAGGATGAGGGTTCGCTTGGGGACCAGCAATGATCTTCGAGTGCCGGCCATGTCCAGGATGTAAGCTCGGGTCGTGACACTTTCGCTGAGTCAGTAAGCCAGACCAAGGGTTCGCTTGAGGCTAGCAATGGTCTTCAAGTGCTAGTCCTGCCCAGGGTGTAGGCCCGGGGTGTGACAGTATAGCCACAATAGATGAAAAGGCAAATCATTCTTTTATATTCATTTGAATTGATTTCCTCTTTTATTGATGTCTTTTCTTTTAAGCTTTTTAATACATTTCTATAATATAACTTTTTATGTTCTTCATTTTTCATTCTTCATTCTTCATCTATTAGCGAAAAATAGGAGGTAAATTTATTAACAATTTTTTGGTTCCATTTCATCAATATAATCATATTCATCTACAAAATCAGGTAAAATTTATCTTTTTCTCTTTTACTTTTGCATTCACTCACAACTTTTGATATACATAGTTTGTTCCTTTATAAATTGGACATAAAATGTTAGTCCATTAGACTTTCTTATGAAATTTTTTATTTATCTGTTATTTTTTCTTATTTGAATTAATATATTGCTTTGTTTAACCTTTTTCATTTTGTATGCATATGATGACATGTATATTTTATTATTTTTTAAAGTTAATTGGGTTGATATTACATATGTTTTCGATACATAAATAAGGCCTATATAAATTTTATACAATAATAGAGGTCAAATGTGCAAGACACGTTTCCACAAGTAGTATTCGAATAAGCGTTAACATTGCTATCTAAAACATACTAATAATATTGTTACAAAAATATGTAAAATAAAACTAAAAATTGCTAGAAAAGTAACCTGTCACGCCCCGAGCCTATACCCTGGACGGGACCGGCACTCTGAGACCATTGCTGGCCCCGAGCGAACCCTTGGCCTGGCTTTCTTAACTCAGCGGAAACTTAACTCAATAGAATAACTCCATGCCATGCAAAGACATAAAACTACTTAACTGATAAAATCTGGCTAAAAGGCAACTCGTGTCTCAAAATAGAATATTTACATATATACATAGATGAGAGACTCAAAACTAACTGACTGACTGTCTATGAAGCCTCTATAATACTGAGATGGATGTCGGGACAGACCTCGCAACATCCTAATAAAACAAAACTAGGAAAAACGAAATAACAGAGTCCTCCTGAACACAAGGAGGCTCACCACTGACTCTGGAGTGCTCAGCTGGATCAACGGCGTGCAGGATGTTGATCCGGGGTACCGTGTCTGCATCGTCATAAGATGCAGGCCAACTGGCATCAGTACATTGAATGTACGAGTATGCGAGCTGGAAAGCTAAACCACAACTTAAGCTTGAAAAGAGTAAAAAGGAACTCTTACCTTGGCTCTGTTCAACTCATGAATAACTGAACTCAATATATAAAGCAATAGGACACATACAATATATAAAGCTTGTAAGACTATTAAAACGTGACATAAAAATCATAATTATAATATCATGAAAATACCATGCTTCCTCTCAAAGTCTCCTTGTGCAATGCATGAATGAAGTCCCATTCCCCCATCCATACTAAGCAGAACCACCTCGAGGAACCGTGCAATTTCTACTGTGGGAGTGTCTCTAACCGACAACCACCACTTATGAATCTAAGTGGTGATACAACGTTTTACCTCACGTTGCCCAAAGACCATCCTATACCTTGCCGTGATATAGGAAGCTAGTGATACAACGTTTTACCTCATGTTGCCTAAGGACCATCATATACCTTGTCGTGATATAAGAAGCTAGTGATACAACGTTTTACCTCACGTTGCCTAAGGACCATCCTATACCTTGTCGTGATATGGGAAGCTAGTGCTACAACGTTTTACCTCACGTTGCCTAAGGACCATCCTATACCTTGTCGTGATATAGGAAGCTAGTGATACAACGTTTTACCTCACGTTGCCTAAGGACCATCATATACCTTGTCGTGATATAGGAAGCTAGTGATAC
>JAJOOE010015230.1:0-14709 GCA_036250405.1 Solanum raphanifolium | reverse complement strand
GGGGTGGAAGTTGAGATTAGAAAAGAAGATGATGTGGTAGAGGTTATAGAAGAGTCTGAGAATGCGACAGAGAAAGAAGCGGAGATATCTCAGAAAGTGGTCCCCATACCTAGACCTCCACCACCTTTTCCACAGAGGTTATTGAAGAAGACTGAAGATGGTAAATATCGCAGGTTTATTACTATGTTGAAGCAACTTTCCATCAACGTTCCATTGATAGAAGCTTTGGAGCAAATGCCTGGGTTTGCAAAGTTTATGAGAGATATGGTGACAAAGAAGAGGTCTGTAAGTTTTGAAGATGATGATAAATTGCAGTATTGTAGCGCTATTGCTACAAGGTCTCTTGTGCAAAAGAAGGAAGATCCTGGTGCCTTCACGATTCCATGTACTATTGGGCTGTTACACTTTGCTAAGGCATTGTGTGACCTTGGTGCTAGCATTAACCTCATGCCATTGTCTATTTACAAGAAGTTGGGTCTAGGGAACCCAAATCCCACTACCATGCGGTTACTGATGGCTGATCGAATTGTGAAGAGACCCATTGGTGTACTCCATGATGTGCTAGTGAAAATGGAGTCTTTCATTTTTCCGGTGGATTTTGTGATTCTTGACTGTGAGGCTGATTTTAAGGTTCCCATCATCCTTGGGAGACCATTCCTTGCCATAGGGCGTGCATTGGTTGATATGGAGAATGGGCAGATGAAGTTCCGACTGAACAATGAAGAAGCAACTTTCAATATTTGTAGATCCATAAAGCAGAGTGGTGAGCTCCAAACAATATCTGCTATAACTTATAGAGTTGAGAGTGGAACAGAAGTGCAAATTGAAGAGAGACTAGGTGTTGAGGCACTAGCAGCAGTTATGATGAACTTCGAGAGTGATGGTATTGAAGAGTACGATGAGTTGGTAGATGCACTAGATAGATGCGAATATCGGTCAAAACAAAAGAACTATGAGCTAGACATGAAGAATCGTGAGTCCCCACCCGCGAGACCATCTATTGTGGAGGCACTGAAAGTGGAGCTTAAGGCTCTACCACTGCATTTGATGTATGTATTTTTGGGTAGCGAAAATACTTTGCCGGTCATTGTTGTGGTAGATTTAAATGCAAGACAAGTAGAGTGCTTAGTGACTGTGTTAAAGAGGTTCAGGCGAGCTATTGGATGGACTATTGCGGATATTATTGGGATCCCTCCCTGTATTTATTCTCACAAAATCCAACTCATGCCAGATCACAAGCCTAGTATCGAGCACCGAAGAAGACTAAACCCACCTATGCAAGAGGTAGTTAAAAAGGAGATCATCAAGTGGTTGGATGCCGGAGTTATTTATCCAATTGCAGATAGTAGTTGGGTGTGTCTTGTTCAATGTGTGCCCAAGAAAGGTGGGACCACTGTGGTTCCTAATGAAAGAAACGAGCTTGTTCCGATGCGGCCCGTGACTGGATGGAGAGTCTGCATGGACTATAGGAAGTTAAATGCTTGGACAGAAAAGGACCATTTCCCAATGCCATTCATGGATCAAATGTTGGATAGACTTGCTGGTAAGGGTTGGTACTGTTTTCTTGATGGTTATTCGGGCTACAATCAGATTTCTATAGCTCTAGAGGACCAAGAGAAGACCACCTTCACTTGCCCATATGGAACTTTTGCCTTCAAAAGGATGCCATTTGGTTTGTGTAATGCTCCAGCGACATTCCAGCGGTGTATGATGTCAATATTCTCTGAGATGGTGGAGGACACTATTGAAGTGTTCATGGATGATTTCTCTATGGTAGGTGACTCTTTTGACCGTTGTCTAGATCATTTGGCCGAGGTGCTGAAAAGGTGTGAAGATTGCAATCTAGTGCTAAATTGAGAGAAGTGCCACTTTATGGTGAAAGAAGGAATCGTGTTAGGCCATTGGATTTCTGAGATAGGTATCGAGGTTGATCGAGCAAAAGTTGAGGTAATAGAAAAGTTTCCACCACTTATCTCTGTAAAAGGTGTTAGAAGTTTTCTTAGGCATGCAGGATTCTATAGGAGGTTCATCAAGGACTTCTCTAAAATTGCACATCCTTTGTGCAAACTTCTTGAAAAGGAGTCTAAGTTTGATTTTGATGATGCTTGTCTGAGAGCATTTGGAGAGTTGACGGAGAAGTTGATTACTGCACCTATCATTATCTCACCAGATTGGGGACAACCATTCGAGGTAATGTGTGATGCAAGTGGAGTGGCGCTTGGTGTGGTATTGGGACAGAGGCGAGAGAAAATATTCCATCCTATTTATTATGCTAGCAAACCTCTAAATATGGCCCAGAAGAATTATACTGTGACTGAACAAGAGCTTCTTGCGGTGGTTTTTGTATTCGAAAAATTTCGATCCTATTTACTTGGTACTAAGGTCATAGTGCATACTGACCATTCTGCATTGAGGTATCTGATGGAAAAGAAGGATGCAAAATCGAGGTTGATTAGATGGGTATTGTTGCTGCAAGAGTTTGATTTTGTGGTAAAAGATAGAAATGAGACCGAAATTAAGTTGCCGATCACTTGTCCAGATTAGAGGAAGAAGCTATGCTAAAGCTTAGTGATGGGGCTGAAATTAATAATACTTTTCCAGATGAGTAGGTTTTGGCTGCTTCTCATGATCTGATTCCTTGGTTTGCAGACTTTGCTAATTATTTGGCAAGCGACTTGGTGCCTCCGAATTTGTCTTTTCACCAAAGGAAGAAGTTTATGCATGACGTGAAGAAATTCTTTTGGGATGAGCTTTACTTGTATCGTAGTTGTACATATGGGATTATTCATCGCTGTGTGCCTGAGGTTGAGATGTTGAGTGTACTTGAAGCATGCCATTCGTCGCATGTGGGTGGGCATCATAGTGGTATTCGGACTGCACATAAGATTTTGCAGTGTGGGTACTACTGGACTACCATCCACCAAGATGCTCATGATTTCGGAAAGTCGTGTGATCGTTGCCAAAGAGAAGGAGGGATTTCAAAGAGGCAAGAGCTTCCCATGAATCCCATATTGGTAATAGAGTTGTTTGATGTATGGGGCATTGATTTTATGGGTCAATTTGTGAGTTCACATGGGATGAAATATATTCTTTTTGCGGTTGATTATCTATCAAAGTGGGTGGAAGCAGTTGCGTTCCCCTACAATGAAGGTAAAAGTGTCACTGCATTTTTAAAAAAGAATATTTTCTCCAGATTTGGTACACCAAGGGCAATAATCAGTGATGGAGGTTCCCACTTTTGTAATAAATTGTTCAAGGCACTACTTGAGAAATATGGTGTCTGCCACAATGTAGCCACTCCTTACCACCCGCAGACTAGTGGGCAAGTTGAAGTGTCCAACATGGAGATTAAATAGATTTTGGCAAAGACTGTAAATGCTAACAGAACGGATTGGTCAAGGAAGTTTGATAATGCTCTATGGGCCTATCGCATTGCCTACAAGACTCCCATAGGTATTTCTCATTACCAACTTGTGTATGGGAAGTCTTGTCATTTACCAGTAGAGCTAGAGCATAAGGCAATGTGGGCAATGAAGAAACTGAATTTGGATTGGGGCGCCGCATCTAATAAGAGAATGAATGACTTTAATATGCTTGATGAGTTTCGCCTAAAAGCTTATGAAAGTTCAGCCTTGTACAAAGAGAAGATGAAGCGGTACCATGATCAAAGAATTGAAAAGCGAGGATTTGTGGTTGGTGATCTTGTGCTTCTATTCAACTCTAGGTTGCGCTTGTTTCTAGGCAAACTCAAGTCCAAATGGACTGGGCCATTTTTGCTCACAAAAGTGCTCCCCCATGGAGCGGTTGAGCTTGAGAATAGGGAAGGAACAAGGTTCATGGTAAATGGGCAAATGATCAAGCTCTATTTGGGAAATGCTGAGAGTGTGCAAGAAGTGATTGAGGCTTACCATCTTGATGAAGCCTGAGTAATCAAACGACTTGCATCGTGCGCAACGTTAAATCAAGCGCTGTTTAGGAGGCAACCCAAGATGTACAATCTAGCCAACGATAGGTTTTTGTTTCCATCTAGCAGTTCTGTGTTTTAGTTGATTCTCTGTATTAATTTAGATAGGTGTTTAAGTTTTAGTTTTTTTTAGTGTTGGCTAGAATTAGCATAGGGTCCGTGTCTAAAAAGTGTCTAGAAAATGTAAAAAGAATAACCTAATGGTTGCTACATGTGCAGGGACGAAATGAGAAATCTGCAGAAAAAGGTCTGGTGCAGAGCTCTACGGGCCCCATTGACGGTCGGTGGTTCAATTCACGGACCGTAAATGGTGTCCGTAGATCCCAGGTACGATCGCACCCAAGAAGCTAGTCACCTACTTAAAACAGGGCAAGTCAAAATATGTTGCCCCTAGCTTCAGGTTAATCGATGAGGACACGGACACGGACACGGAAAAGGATCCAGCATACGTTCCTCCCAACACAAGGACTTCTCCCACTGCACCCCGAGCCACCAAAGGCACCCCCCGGAAGGTGGTTCCCGACGTAGTCACTGTCTCCCAGTCCGATTAGGAGGACACACTAATCGGGTCACCAACTGGGGCTGCTTCCAGTGTAGCTGAGGGGTCCACGTCTGGCTCTGAGTCTGGCCAGGCTTCGGGCTCTGAGTCTAGCCTTGCTTCAGGGTCCGAATCTTCCCATGCTGCAGGTTCCAGTGCTAAATCAGCCACAAGGTCCGGTGAGAATGATCAAGCTGCCTCATCTGATGAGGCCACTAGCTCAGAGTCCATACCTGCACCACAGAATGATGATCCTACTCCAGTAGCTGGCGAGCTAAATAGATGGTGTGTAGAGGGCTAATGGCAAATTTATCGGGATGCCAAGATGATAAATGACAAACAGAAATGGCCCGACTTATTACAGAGGAGCGTAGAGTCCTCACGGGGAGCTTTCATACTGTTCCGGACATTCGCCGACTTTTTAACCTTCACAAGTGTGACTGGATGGCTCGAGACCCATGGACATATAGCGAGGAGATTGTGCGGGAATTCTATGCTTCTTATGCTATCACTCTCCGTGGTTCGATTTCCAAGAGATCAAAGCCCCTAGCCCAAGATCCTCTCACTTCCACTATGGTCCGAGGTTGTCCAGTGGACATATCACCTACCACCATCAGCCGCTTTCTCTATGGTCCTACCACGGGTCACTCTTGGTCACTAAACACAACGGAGTTTGATTACAGATGGGACATCGTGCGGAGTGGCACTTTCCAGAGGAATGCTGAACAGCGAGAGGCTGTTATACTATGGTTGGCTAAGTACATTGTTGTAGATGGTGAGCGTGCGGAATGGGTCGCCACTCCACGGTTGGGTATCCGAAAGGCCATATTAAATTTTGTTGCCAAGTTCTTCTGGCTGTTTGTGCATAACAAGAGCCTACAAAAGTTGACAACCAACTCACATGGGACAGAGCGGTCATGGTTGCAGCATTGGTAGCAGGAGTGGAGATTGACTTTGTCGGCATATTGTTGGCAGAGATTCACGAGAGGGCATTCAAGACCTCCACTACTTACCCCTTTCCATGTTTGATCTTCCAATTGTGCAGGGAGTCTGGAGTGACGATCTGGCATTGTGATAAGTTGATCCACCCTACAGGGACTTTGGATATAGGCCTCATTCGTGATGAAACAAACGTGGCGGCACCTCGTAGAGAGCCCCAGATTGAGGTACCTCCCTTGGGTGCGGATCTTGCAGACACGGTGGGCAGGTACAGGGCGGTGACCCTAGATACCAGATCACACTGATACTGTCCCGGCCTTCTCTTCTCAGGCAGCTAGTATGGCTCCTAGCTCATCCTGGTCCACACCACAGTTCGGGGCTTCTGTTGTCCCGTTGGCCAGAGTATAGAAATTAGAGGCTCAGATGGTCACACTGCTGCATCACATCCAGCCTTAGATGCAAAAATCGATAGTAGAGTCCGAGGCCAGAATCGAGCGAAGGATGGAGGGCATGATGGACCGGAAGGTCCAGGCCATTAACAAGCGTCTTTATGCCTTTGAACTGAGAGTCCTTGAGCGACCAGACCCGAGCATAGATCTATCCTCTTTTTAGTCCGAGTTAGCCAGTCTACGGGCCGACATTTATGCCATTCTTTCTACCCCTACAGTTGAGCCTCAGGCTGCACCTACTGCGTTGGCTGATGACACGGTACTGGATGCTTTATTCAGTGGGACCGCCGAGGAGGAGCCTGAGCCTACACATACTAAAGGTAAGAGGCACCGTTCTAGTCGCACTGAGGAGGAAAACGCCCAAAAGAGACAGCGAAGGCAGGAAAAGGCGGCTAGGAAGGCTTTTATTTTTGATGAAGAGTTGCGCTAGCGGAGGGTGCATGAGAGTGTTGCAGGGGCATCGAGCTCTGCCCTAGTTGTAGAGGTCCCACCTGTTGTGATGGACGTTGTGAGCACTACTGATGGTATGGTGAGAGTGATAGAGAGCACTACTGAGGATGCTATGATGGATGATGTGGGCACTACTGAGGGTGACCCAACTATTGTTACAGCGGGCTCCGGGAAACTGGACCCACCCGCTTGTTGATGATTCGCCGGCGCTATGCGCCACAAGTTTGCTTCACCCAATCCATTTTCTTTTACTGCTTTTGTATGCATTGGAGACAATCACATCTATTTTTGTTGGGGGTGGGGTAAATAGATTGTGAGTGATTGGGTGAAGTCTGAGTAACCCAACTCATAAATCCTCTCTTGTGGTTTTCTTGCCTGTGTTCTTTTTCGCCAAGAGACTGTTTAATTTCTATTGAACCGGCATGTGCTAGGATCGTATGTGTAGAAGCATGAAAAAGAAAGAAGAATGATGGCTTGAAATATGATACCCGTCAGATTTTGTGATGTGTGCTAGAATATGTAGGCTACGATTAGTTGAATATGTTGGCTTTGAGTATGACATGATAATGAATCAACTTGATGGCATGACTTAAGCTGAAACTTAAACTAGGTAATCTGATAAACTGATAATGAAACTATGTGCCAAGAGTGTGTAAGAATAGTTGAGTGTTCAAACAATTTTTGTGTAAAACTAGAACTTGCCCGGTTAGTCCTGCTAAGACAATTCAATCTAGAGGTTAGGAAGTGATCATAGGCCATTGTTCTGATAAGTCCACAAATTGCCTTAAAGAAGGATCCAACCAACTGAAATAAATGCTCCTTTTGATCCAAATACTTTGAGCCTAAAATTAAACCATTTCTTTCTAAACCCCGAATTCACCTTCCTATTATCGACTATTTTGGCCCCGGTCCCTCCTTGGACATGTGCACCTCGACTTAGGCCAAAAGCCTAAGTTGAGGGTGGCTAATGTAAAAAGTAACTTCAATCTTGGCCCTGACCCGACATCGGGTATTGTGCACCTTAACCAATGGAAAATCCATAAGTAGAGGATGACTATGAAAAAGGAATCCGAAGGAAAAATGGGTATGAAAAGAGTTTGATGTTGAAAAAGAGAGGAAATGATGTGACTTGTTGAAAGCTAAAAGAAAAATAAAAAGAGCTACAAAGTCTGAAGTCACATCCGTGGTTGAAGAAAATCAAGGGAAAGAAGGTAAAACGGTAGGATGACAAAAATAGGGCAAAAAGAGGTTGAAAGCCTAGTGTAATGTAAAGGAGGGCAGAAAGTCACTAAGGAGTACCCAAATGTACCATACCTGACCCTGAGCCTACGTTACAAGCCAAGAAAGTCCTATAGTGATCCTAGAGTCTAGTTTGGAGAGTCTAAGCAGTGAAAATAAGGGCAAGCCTATGGTACTGGGCACTAACTGTACTTGAAGTTTTTCTGAGTGTGAGTGTTGAATGAGTCCTTGTACTCAAATTCATAAGTCATTGTGAGAAAGAAAAGGGATTTCGTTTGAAGTAAGGGAACTTAGTACATTGTCAGAGAGTTGGTACCTTGGTGATAGTGAAACAGTGTATATTGTGTGTTGGTTGGTCAATCGTTGTCATGGGTTGATCCGCATGAATTAGCTTATCGAGTCTAAGAGAACAAATTTTGTACCCACAAAGAGAGTGGGGTAGAAAGCAATGAGATTGGTTGTGCTTGAAATGCTTGCTTCTATACAAGTGTCATTTAGAGTCTTAGTGCGTCGCTTGAGGACAAACAACTAATTTAAGTTGAGGGTGTTGATATACCGTGAGTTTACGGTATTTCTAATACATTTCACTTACAAGTTGTGTGTGTCTAGGGCCTTTTTGTATTGGTTTTGATGTGTTTTTATCATATTTTGCAGGAAAGATGTATAGGCGCGGAAGTAAAGAGACAACTGAAAGAAATACAGAATAAGTGCATTCACGGAAGTGATCTACGGACCGTAGGTCCATTGACGGTCCGTAGGTGATGTCGTAGATCAGCAGGCAAGGCAAGTTAGGGAAATCTGACCAAGGGTGGAACCACGGTGGCCAATGATGGTCCGTAGATTGATACTGCGAGGGTTCCAGTACCTGATTTTTGAAGATTCTAAGTGTGGAGCCACGGAGGGGGATTGACGGACCGTAGATCGATCTACGGTCCGTACTGCAGTTCCGTCGTTTGCTTCAGAGAAGCTGATTGGTGGAAGCTAAAATATTTTCCAAATCCTGGCTGACAGAAGGGACTCACGGACTGTAGATCCATTGGCGGTCCTTGAGTCAGTCTCGTGGAATGATGAGGCGTGCCTGAACAAACTTTCCTTAATTTGTTTCCTTTTTAACTTAGGACTTGTTTTCTATAAATAGGGTATGTAAACCTCGTTTTAGGGGGTTAGACATTATTATTCTAGTTTTACTTTGTGGTTGGAGAGATTAATTTGCAAACCTAGCAATTATTGATTTCCTAAGTTTGTTTTGAAGATTTTGGTTTGCAATTCAAGTTGAATTTCTAGGTTTATTGTTCTCCTTACGTAAGTTCATGATTTCTTCGTCTAAAACTATGAATTGTGTTCTTGCTAACATGGGTAACTAAATCCACAACTAGGGTTGTGTGAACCATGAGCGATTAACGAAATATGAATAGTAAATAAGGAATTCTTGACTAGTATTTTGCATGTATTGATAATTCTTTGGTTTAGAAGTCTTTTTAACGGTGGCCAACATTAGAACTCGCCTTGTTACTACTTGCCGGACCAAGAAGGTAATTAACAAGAAAAGAATTATCAACATAGATTTAGTGTGATACTATCTAATAGTCTAGTGTCAATTGGTGACAAGTAATATCTAAGCCAAACATCGATTATGATGGCTAATATGAGGTATAGGTAAGGGTTAGTAAATTATACACACGTAGCCGGACCAAGGTGCGGGGTGAAATTCTTTAGATGCCGGACCAAGGATTTAGAGATGCATACCTTACCACTTTGCATGTGTTATACTAGGAAATGATTGTTATTACTAGGATTACTGCGTTATGAGCTTGTGGGAAACACGTATACCCTAGTTAATTCTCTCATCTTGATAACAACAAAGATTCACTTTTGTGTATTGATCACTTATTGAATTTTTACAACTTGTTTCACAAATCCCCCCATTTAATTACTTGTTTCTGGAAGTAATTTGACTAATTGAATATAATTGTTGGTTAAAGTAAGGTCTAAACCATTTTCCTCGTGGGATCGACCCCAACCTACAAGTTGGGTTCTTACTTGATAACGATCGCTTATGCTTCTTTAGGGAGGTGTAATTTGAGTGTATCAGTCAACTTAAAACGACCATATCTCTTAGAATATAAAGAGTTATATGGTCCGTAACCTATCATATTAAAGGTATTTGAATCCTTGTTTTAACGACACCAATTTCACAACAATCCAAGGTTTGAGTAAAAAGTTATGACTATTTTAGTAACCTAATATAGTGCTATTACGAATTAGCCGACGGGTAAAAAGGGTCATTTTTGTCTTTTTACCTCTAAAAAAACCCTATACAAATTTATTGACTAATTAAAGATCTAAAACAATTAGATTTTCATCTCTTAATTCATTATTCTCTTCTTCCTCAAACCCTAACGCAAAACCTTAAGGAAAAATCAAAGTAAAAGACTCCATTCAACATTCTTCTTCAAGGTAATCTCCAAGAATTCCATTATTTTCAACTCATATTCCTCCATACAATTATGAATCACTAATGAAAATCATAATTTTTGGCCATAGAGATTTCAAGAAACTAATTCAAGAATCTCAAGAAAGGCTTTCTTGATTGTTTTCCTTCAAACTAGGGTTTCAAGGCTTCTAATCAAGTTCTTATCCAAGATTCTTCAAGAGCCTTGTTCTTTCACGTATGTAAGGCTATCATAGTGTTTGACTAGTTCGTCTTCATTTCCTACATCTACTTTCAATCAGCAAAAGAGAAATCTAGGATTCTACCCCTAGATTTGAGTATTCATGAGCTAAGTTGATTTTGAGTTCTTAAATTGTTGATTCTTTTGAAATTATATTCCTAAGTATTGGATTTCTATATTATTATTGAGATCCTTGAGTTGATTTGTTCATGTCTATAATTCAGCATGAACCCTATTTTGAGTTATAAATCTTGAGAAGTTTTTTCAAAGCAGACACTTGAGTTTTAAGCCGAGTTTTTGAGGAAGTAAAGATGAGTTTTGAGAAAAAGTTTAAAGGTTCTATTTCATAAAGACTTAAGAGTTTCTAATGTTCGTTTATTCATATATATACATATACATATGTACCTATGTTAATTACTGAACTTGAAAGATAAGTTCATAAGTGCATGTTTTCAAGAAGGTAAACACGTCTCATGTTTTGAAAAGTATTTCAAGTAATGTAAGAAGCCCATTCTTTGTAATGGGTGAATTGAGCACAAAGTTATATTAATTATTTTGGGAGTAGTATGGAACACCGAGTTTGGTTAGAGTCTTTTACAATTCTGTCACGACCAAGACCATCGTGATTGGCACCCACACTAACCCTCCGGTGGGAGATCCATTTATACTAATTAGCTAACCAACTTAATCGAAATACTAAAACATTAAAGTTACGGAAGCAAGTTAAATGCTAAGGAAAGAAATAGGGAGTTCCCATAAACTCCAAACCAATAGTCTAACAACTAAACAAATGTGGAAAACAACACCTAGAACCTGAAAGTCAATGTACCAAAACATCTAAAGTTCAACCATAAGTCTAAACAAGAAGGGTTACAACCCCAAACTAATGTACTAACAACTAACTAGAAAGTCTAAGTTCGAAATATGGACATAAATAGAAAGAGAACTCATGGCAGCCCGGAAGAACTAGCTCACCTTTGAATTCGAACAATCACTGATATTCTAAGCGAGGTCTGTCAATAGCCGCCTGAAGAGGCCCTATACTCAACAAAAAAGAGCAAGTGCAGTATTAATACACAACCACAGTGTACATACATAAGCCAATACAACATAATAATAACATGCATACACTGAACTTATACAATATCACCATTATTTAACGAACAACGTACAATTTTACATTTCTCAAGATACACAATTATGTCAACTCATTGGTCCTCTCATGGAACCCAAACCCAAACCCAAACAGTTAGTATACCGGAACGTGGTACCCGATCCAATGTTTATGCCTGAAAGTGGCAACTGATCCCATATTTATGCTGGAACATGGAAATCGATCGAAGTTAGTGTGTCGGAACGCAAGACCCGATCCATTCAACAAGCCACAATCATAAGTACATTCTCATAATCATACAATCAAGTTATGATGCATGACATTCATCATTCATCTATCTCATTTACAACTAGTGTGGTCAATAATGTAACATTCACATACATACCCGTATTATAATGAAGTAACAAGAAACATATATCACACAATAATGAAATCACAACCATCACCTACCTTGAAACAAGCTTGTTCTTGGTCTACAAACAATTAATTTAACATGAGAATCAATAAACAATAACTAATTACCCGAATTACTAACATTTCTATCAACCCTAGATCATACTCATGATCCCCATACCCAGATTACGGCTTTCTCCACCATAATTTCTAGATCAAAACCCTTCCTAAGGAAGGAATGGAGTAGTACCTAAATCGACGAACAATTGAGTATACTTGTCTCGCATGTCCTTCTCGGTTTCCCAAGTAGCTTCCTCAACTGGACAATGCTTCCATTGAACCTTCACGGACTTAATCTCCTTGGTCCTCAGCTTCCGGACATCACGATCAAGAATTTCAATCGGTTCCTCCTCGTATTGGAGGTCCTTGTCTAGCACGATTGAGTCTCACTTAATGATATAATCCCTGTCACCATGATATCTTTTCAACATAGAACATGAAATACCGGATGAACTCCCGATAGGTTAGGAGGTAAGGCCAATCAATAAGCCACTGGCCCTACACATTCAAGAACCTCAAAGGGACTGATGTATCACGGACTTAGTTTGCCTTTCTTGCCAGATCTCATCACCCCTTTCATGGGTGATACCTTATAAAGAACATTCTCACTAGTTTGAAATGTCATGTCTCTCACTTTATGATTTGCATACTTCTTCTGTCTTCTCTAAGCTGCTAAAATCTTAGCTTGAATACTCCTCACCTTATCTTGAGCATCCTTCACTAAATCAATCCCCAAAGATTTCACATCTCCAGCCTCGAACCATCCTATGGGTGATCTACATCCCCTCCCTTATAATGCCTCGAACAGTGCCATATCAATGCTGGAGTGATAACTATTATTATAGGAAAACTCACACAAAGGTAAGAACTTATCCCATTGCCTTTCAAAATAAATCACACATGCCCTCAACATGTATTCTAACACTTGAATTGTCCTCTTTGACTGTCCGTCGATCTGTGGATGGAAAGTGGTACTAAAAGTGAGTTGTGTGCCCAATTTATCATGTAATTTCCAACAAAAGTTGGAGGTAAACTGCGTACCACGGTCTGAGATGATAGAAAGGGGCACCCCATGCAACCTCACTATCTTTTTCACATAAAACTTAGCCAATTGTTCAGCATTATAATCTATTCTTACCGGAATAAATTGGGCTGACTTAGTCAATCTATCAACCATTACCCAAATAGAATCAAACTTTCTCAAAGTCTTGGGAAGACCAACCACAAAATCCATGGCTATCATCTCCCACTTCCATTCCGAAATTGGCATTCTTTGAAGCAAACCTATATGCCTTTGGTATTCTTACTTCACTTGTTGGCGATTTTGACATTTAGCCACAAACTCCACTATATCCTTCTTCATTACCGGCCACCAAGAATTTCGCTTCAAATGTCAGTACATCTTGGTCACACCCGAATGAATGGAATATCGCGAACCATGGGATTCGTTCAACAATTTCTGAATCAAGTCATCAAATCGAGGAACACAAATCCTTCCTTTAAAACTGACCATACCTGCCGCATCAAGAATGGTCTCTTGTGCCTTACCAATCGCAGTGTTCTTCTTAAGTTCATTCAAATTTTCATCCTCAAATTGCTTGGCCTTGATCTCTTCCATAAATGTGACCCTTACTTCAATTCTAACTAACACCCCACCTTTTTCTGAGATGCCCGATTGCATGAATTTAGACTCCAAGGTCTGAATTTCCTTAGCCAAAGGTCGCTTAGTTACATTCAAGAAAGCTAAACTACCCATACTCACCACTTTTCGACTCAAAGCGTCTGCCACTACATTAGCCTTACCCAGATGGAATTGAATGGTGACATCATAATTTTTAAGTAACTCCATCCACCTTCACTGTCGCAAATTCAGATCCTTTTGAGTGAATACATGCTGCAAACTATGATGATCAGTAAACACTTCACACTTGACCCCATAGAGGTAATGCTGCCAGATCTTAAGAGCGAACACTACCACTGCCAATTTCAAATCATGTGTTGGGTAATTCCTCTCATGAACCTGCAATTGACGCGATGCATAAGCTATAACATTCTTATCTTGCATTAACACAACACCCAAACTAGAATGTGAAGCATCACAATAAATAATTAAATCTTTACCTTCAACCGGTAATGCTAGAATTGGTGCGGTGGTCAAAAGAATCTTGAGCTTTAGGAAGGTCTTCTCACATTTTTCAGTCCATTGATATGGTATCTCCTTTTTGGTCAAATTTGTCAAGTGAGTAGCGATAGAAGCAAAGTTCTTCACAAATTGACGATAGTAGCTAGCGAGCCCCATAAAACTCCTAACTTTCGTCACAAAGCTAGGCCGAACCTAATTCTTAACTGCCTCAATCTTTTGGGGATCTAGCATTTCCCCTTCTTTTGAAACTACATATCCCAAAAATGCAACCGTAGTCAACCAAAATTCACACTTAGAAAATTTCACATACAAACCTTTTTCCCAAGGACACCCAGAACAATACGAAGATGGTCGGCATGCTCTTCTGCACTTTTCGAATAGACCAAAACATCATCACTAAAGACTATGACAAATGAATCAAGAAATGGCTTGAACACCCCATTCATTAACCTTATGAAAGCTGCAGACACATTAGTCAAACCAAAAAACATCACTAGAAACTCATAGTGCCCATAATGGGTTCTAAACGCCGTCTTTGGCACATCCTGAAACGACCCCAAAAATGCCCGAAAAATGTGCTTCGGAAGTTACCGGAAACTTGTTTAGCTATATATAAAAAAATTTGTTTCGTTTTTCAAAAATCCGACTTCATATTCTTGTTTAAGGGGTCAAATTGAGTGGGAAATGGGTCTAACCCAAATTTTAGACCAACCGTATCAAAATCCGAAATTTCCAAGTGAAGCCTTTT
>JAJOOE010015229.1:0-16893 GCA_036250405.1 Solanum raphanifolium | reverse complement strand
CCCCCCCCCCCCCCCCCTTTTTCTTTTAATTATTTTTAGTCTAAAAATTGTTTTACTCTCCTTCTACACGTGAATTCACGCATTTGTGTCAATTCAATAATTAAGTTGCCACACATTTAAAATCGACGGTCATAAAAGGTTAAAATATTGAGTTTTATTGAAGTTGGCAAATAGTTAAGTAGAAGGGTCATAAATACAAACTCATACAGGTATAAGAGTTCATCAGACCATCTTGTCGTAAAATTAATGAGCCTAAGAAACAGTTTGAAGGTATTCTATGTATAATGAGTTATTCATACTGTTACAAAAAATGTGTCACATTTATTATTTTTATATTATTTTTTTATTTTATCATTTATTGTGGTTAGTTGCACATAATACTAGACTTTTTTTTTTAATTTAGGTTATATAAAAAAGAATTTTATTTTTTATCACAAGTTTAATTTAATTAACCTGATGGAATAAGAAACTTTTATATTGATATAGAATTTAAACTCTTTTTTCTAGTAATATCAATCGTAATTTTTTGACAACTTTTATTTAGTATTTGTATTACGATTTTCATTTGACAATCTTTTTGTATCATTTTATTTTTCACTTACTATACGGTCGTTAGTCATCCTAGCGAATAAATATTGAATGGTTCTCAAGATGTACTCAACACCAAATCAACGAATTGAATAAGAGCCAATTTAAATTAGCTGATTGTAAATAATTGATAAATTTTAAGTGTTGAAAAGTATTTTATGTGGTGAAAGTAAATTCATAAATAAATTGTTATGTGCTTGAATAAAATGTTAAAATTCAAAATAAGCTTCTGGTGTTCTTCTGATTTTTCTTGTCCATCTTTTTAAACACAGACACTAGTTTTAACTTTATGATTAGTTTTGGGATTGCATCCCAAGTTTGATCATGTTAGAATAGAAACATGAATTAGGGATTATTTTCCGCATTTAATGTTTTGAATTATTGGGTTGAGTTTATAAACACTCAATCCTTTGGTTTGTTAGTAGATGGTTGAGTTTAATGTTTTGAATTTGGGAAAATTATGTGAGTTGGCAAACATCCCTAAATAATTACTCTTAATAAGGGTATAGTTTAATTTATTTACTGTCAATAAATATAGTTTCAGTTTTTTTGCCATAATTAATGGAACCCACCACCTCTTCGTATGCCGAACCAATAAAGTCCTTCATATGCTTTTGTATATAATTTTATACAAAATCAAATTTATCTCTCCTATCCCCATTCCATATCTTTCTCCTAAAATCACTCTTCCACTTCTAATTTGAATTTTGAATTCCACCTTCTCCCTCGAGTCGTGCTTTCACTTTTCACAGGTAACCAACAAAATCGTGGGTGAATACATTTTTTTTCTTTTTTCCTTCTTCAACAATTGTATATGTATTATGCTTGTTATTTTTTCATATATTTTTAAAAAAATCTTTCTTACTTACCAGATTATAAGTTTTTCAAAATCAGAATGGATGATTCATCTCCATCTATGAGGATTACGAGAGGTATGCCATTGCATGTCAATGTTGTTGACAATCCACCTTCGTTTTCAATGGGTTTAACTTAGGATTTTGAGGTAAATGTAGGGTCTATGACAAAATCTAAGCAAGTTCAAGATGAACATATTGAATAATTGAGATCCAAGAAAAAAAATGACCCAATGGCAATTCAGGAAGTCATCAACAACGCGAAGGCTAGCGGCATTAAAATTGCTGAAGGAGGAAGTAAGAGAAAAGCCATAAACAGTGATTCAGAGGAGAGTGGATCTGCTTCATCAGAAATTGACAAATCTGAAGAACATCAGGAACATGATTTGCATGAAGTGTATGTTTATTTTCTGCTTAAATCACATTTTGTATATTAATATTTGTATATTTTGTTAGTTATATACAATTTTTATTTTAAAGTCTATGTATAATTTCTACCTAAATCACACTTGTATATTGATATGTATTTATACAAATTGCTTGAAGTATATATGTATATTTTCTTCTTAAATCACATTCGTATATTGATATTTATATATTTTGTTAGTTATATACACTTTTTTATTTGAAGTCTATGTACAGTTTCCGCCTAAACCACATTTGTATATTAATTTGTGTTATACAAATTGCTTGAAGTATATGTATATAGTGATTTGTATATTGAGTTAATATATACAAATATTGCTTGAGGTATTTGTATATTTTGTATATTTAAGTACTATATTCATATACTCATACTCATATACATATAAGTTTATAGCTATATACAAAGAAAATGCAAATACTAATATAGCTTATTTATACAAATGTTTTAGTTTTGTATAAAAGCATATAATAGTATGCAACACTTAACTGAAACATTTTGTATCTTTAATTTTTTTAAAGGGAATTAGATTCATGCGCAAACATCCAATTTTGTATATTGATATTTGTTTATTTTGTTAGTTATATAGAATTTTTATTTTGAAGTCTACATATAGTTTCTGCCTAAATCACACTTGTATATGAATATGTATTTATACAAATTGTTTGAAGTATATATGTATACGTATAAGTAATTGTATAAAATATAAAAAACTACTCGCATTAAAGAACACAATTGTATTCGAATCATATATAATACATATATACAAATCGTATCATTCAACTTTTTTTCGAACAAAAAAATAGAATAGAATTGTTAATATACGATTTCTCTAATCTTGTATAAACGAATACAAATTTTTGCGAAACTTCAGAATCAACAAAACAAAAATTATTCATTATTCAAAATTTTAATTATATACTATACAAATCAATTGTATACTTTCTTGCCACTTCAAAACATGAAGTTTCCTTGAAAGAAACGATTACCTAGCGTTGAATATACAAAATTATTGATTAAGGGGATGCTTCAGTCGTTTGAGGTGACAAGACGTTATGGACTTTCTATCGTTGTAGAACTCTTTTTTGGAAAAAATATTTGATTTTGGACGTTTACCTTAAATCATGGGATTATGTAAATTTCATGTTACCGTTTTTAGCGCTCATGATTCAATTTATTTAAAAAATAAAATATTGTATAAATTTTTAACCAAAAAAGTGTTATATACAAAATAAATGATTAATAACAAACTAAATTGTACACATGGAATGTAATTATATAAATCATACCCATAGAGCGTTATTTTGAGAAATCTGTTTGCCATATATAAAATTTTCCCTTAAATTATTGGGTTGAATTATTGAGTTTAATGTTTTGAATTATTGGGTTGAGTTTAATTGTTTTGAATTATTGGGTTGAATATTATGAGAAAATTTTCAAAACAACAACATTTTAGCATCTAATAGGACCCTTGTGAACACTTTCAATATTTATTTAAAATGTCAATATTTTGATTTGTTATAAGGATGACTTTTGTATTTATTTACTTTATTTAATTTGAAAGAATATAAATTTTTAACAACAGAATGGAGAAATTAATGGGAGAAGATATTTCAAAAAAGGTAAAAATGCTTAAATCTCTAATCAGTTACTATTAGAGTCCTACAACGTGTCATCTTTCACTTCTTTATTCAAACGTCCTTTCATCATTGTTCTAAAAAATTCCAATATCCATTTTCGAACAACTCCATTTAAATTGAAGTGGAGTTTTGTTGATTTGTATCAATTTTATTTGGATAAGAAACTGTTGAATTAATCAATTGATATTTCAAATTGAATTCCATCTATTTCTTTTAAAGTTCAAGATTATAAGTGAAAATAAAAAAATTGCTAAGTATTGTTTAAGTTTTGATTATTGTTTTTTTTTAACGAAAGTAGTTGGATCTGTGTATGTATTTGACATTTGTATCTTAAGTTTGATTTTAATAAAAAATTAGTATGAATACGAAATTTTAATATAAAGATACTTTTGTGAATGAAATGAACTTGTGTTTGGCTGTTTATTTTTAGATTTTTAAGAAAATTTTGTATCCATTATAGGAATTGGTATGGATAAATGGTCATGATATTATTTTGTAGCTGGTAGTTTTGAATACGACAAAATAAAATACAAAATCTAATATACATGTAATTAGGATGAATACCAATATAATGAATACATAACTAAACTATAGTTTGGTATTGATCGCATCCATTATAGGTTTTTTGTATGAACAAAAGTTTATGCTTTTATTTTAGTTGGTTCTTTGGAATATTAAATATATTAGGATACAATTAGTAAATGAGAATATAATCTACAGAAAGACAAAAAGAACACAATTTAATAACATACTAATACACAAAACAAGAATACAATTTGAAAAAAGACAAAAAGAATACAATCTAAGAACATACTAATACACAAAACAATAATACAATCTGAAAAAGGACAAAAAGAATACAATCTAAGAACACACTAATACACAAAACAATAATACAATCTGCAAAAAGGATATATAAACATGACACATATATTAAACAACTACATAATGAAGCTGATATAATTCTTTTTTTGAATACTACTAATTTGGGATACATAATGGATCCAGTAGAATACAATCTTCTTCATCACTAACCTAGAATATATAATGTAGCTATAAAAAAAATACATTAAACTAATCTTGGTCCATAAGAGTTCAAATTCATTTCATGTATGTGTGTTGTTGTTGGTCCCTCTCTGGTGCAGAGTTCTGCACACCCATTTTCTTCTAACAAAGTAATATATGCACACACAAGACTGGCAAGTAAAACCTACAAATTTGATAATATATATATATATATATATGAAATAAATCACAAAAAATTAACTATTGTGAAAAATCAGAAAGAAAAAAAATGAAATTTCAAAAGATACTTGATGAGATTGTATTTGTCCGTATAAGCGGGCTAAAATCTTTCAAGAATATCCTAATTACTTATGAACTTGCTTTCAAAAGTGGATTAATTTGTAAGAAATTTCGTATGAGATAACAATGGTGGTGGAAACGGAAGAGAGAGTAGATAGATTTGAGGGTAAAAACATAGAGAGAGGAAATAAGGTTGTGGGGTCTTTTTTTTTTACTTTTAACCGGATAGTTGAGTTAAACTAGGTAAATGTGGGCCTAATTTTGGGGAAAATAATTATATTAGGATAGTAAAATAATCATAATTATATTAGGATACACTATATTTGCTAAAATAATGACATTATGACATTTTTAATAATTATTTTAAAGTGTAGATATTTTTATTTATTATGTTAGGAATTTTGACTAGTTTGATAATTTTCCCTTGAATTATTCGGTGAATATTACCTTTGCATTAAGGATGATTTATGATACCTAGTAGAACACTTCAGAAGTTGAGTTATTTTATGTTATTGTTACAAATAAAAGAAATTATTTATAATATAATAATATTTATTAGCTTGTATAAAAAAATTTGTAACTTCATAATTATGTTAACATTTCTTTTCTCTTTTACTTTATTCACTAGTAATTAACAATAATTTTGTAACTTCATAATATTAGCTTGTGTTAGTAATTAACAATAATTTTGAATTCAATTTTGAAAGTTTATCTCAAATGTTATTTCAATAAGTTTGTGATTTATAACTTCTTTTGTTTATAAAGTTTTGAGAGAGATATTTTTTCACGTCAAAATAATTGTGCTTGTTTGATACAGGAAGCTTGACTCTTTATCTATCTAATAACTAAAATTATAATTATAATATAATTCATAAAAGACTTTCTGCAAAAATAAGTAGATTAATTAAGCCACATCATTAAATGTTATGAAAATTACATAAAGTAATTAATTCGGTGTAAAAATGATATGATTGTGCAAATTGTTTTGAACTTTTAAACAAAATTGTGTTGTATCTTGTTCTTTACAATGGTATTATATTGTGCAACAAAAGGTGATTTAGAAAACAACACATTTTGAAAAAGGAGTGGGAGAATCATTTTGAAACCAATCACTTAACTCATACCATGCTTTTGAAAAAACTGGACTATGGTTGGCAAGCAAGAGTGACCTAACATTGAAGGGCTCATTTTTCACAAGAAGACGACTAGCTGGGGTAAGAATGTAGTGATCTTCATGTTGATTTAGGAAACCAGATTGCACAAGAAAGCGCATTAAAATTGGCAATAAGGAAATCTTTGAAGAATTGACGACAGACAATTCAGCAGAAAGATCAGAAAGACACATGGGTTTTTCATGTTTGTAGAGGACATCAGGAATTTCTAATTGAAGTGCACATCTTACTGCTGAAGAACTTACAAAGTTGAAAATATAATTCCAAATTTGAGCTTGAGCGTGAAGAAACTCGGTGAAAGTACTCTCACTTGATGACATTTCTTAGAAACTTACTTATTTGTAGAACTAAAATGAGAATTTAGACTATTTTGCTGCAATTTAGTCCTTAACTCCTTTTTTTAGTTTATATCCCTCAATTTCGTGCCGTGGTAGGTTAGAATCCTTAAAGTAGACGTGTCATCTTAAAAATTGAATGGTTCAAATTTAATCATTTTTAATTAAATTTTTCTTATTAGAAAAATAATTTAAATCTAAGTAATTGCTCATACAGTGATAACAAATGTATTTACTTGCCAATTTCAGTCATCAAAAAAAGTTTTTAAAAAAACTGTATCCTAAAAATAATAATTTATTAATGTACGAAAATAAAAATTAAAAAAATGAGTATCTTAATAAAATAAAATATATAAATTTTGATATAGTGGCTAAGAATTTTGAAATATCAATTTCGATAATATTAAAGAATAGTCAATTTAAAGATTATTTTAAAAGATGAAAATTGATTAAATATTAAATAATATTATAATTTATAGCCATGAGCCCATGACGATGCTTACCGAAGATATTTTACTATTTTCTCCCATTTTAACAGAAATATATTAAAACTCAACTCCTGTTTAACTTATCACTCGACATATTAAAAATAAATTTTAATGCAAACTAACATAAAATAATTACACAAAACACTAATTAAAATAATATCTTATATATAATGAATTTTTTTTATTCATCTTAAGAAAAAAAAATTAAGAAGAAGAGGAATTAGTTACAGGCTGTCTTATCATTGTTTTTATTAAATAAAAATAGATATTTTTCTTTGATGAGATTCTCTTTCAGGATAAACAAAATAGCTTATTAAATAAAAATATATATTTTTCTTTGATGAGATTTTCTTTCACGATAAACAAAATAGCTTATTTGGTTAAGTTTCTTCAAAGGTCAAAAATATTTTACTTTTGGGTTGAACTCATCGCATCGGACTTGTCTAGTGCGGGTTATCTTTTATATGTGGTTTGCAAGCTATTGCATTGTACCCTATTCGCACCAAAAGATAACAATGACGGGTTTTCCTTGTCATAAAAAATGTTTTATTTTTAAAGCTAATTAAAGTGCATGATTGACAAAAAAATAGAAGAAGAAAAAATATTTTTGAGAAAAACATAATTTGTTTACAGGAAAGTAAAAAGAAAAAGTAGTTTTTTCTCCGACAATTGTTTTTTTTTAAATACACTATAATTATTTATAAAAGATTGATCAAACCTCAAATAATGTTCAAAAATATTTTTAAATTAATATAATCAAACCAAATTGTTGCTTATCAAAAAAGAAATATAAAATAAGCTAATTTTTTTTAAAAAATGGCGTATAATATTGGTTAACCCCAATTCAAGGTTGAAAATCAATGATGGATTATCCTATTTTTTTAATTGTTTTTTTGAACTCAATTTTGTATATAAAAAAAATTATGATGGATTATCCTATGAAATCAATTATCTCACTTTTTAAGTGGGATAATTATTCTTACATTCCTGTCATTTTAAGATAAAAGTTGATTAAATATTAAAAAAAGATAATTACTTTTTTAAAAAAAAATTGACATATTTAAGCAAACATGGCTATCATATCTTTACAATCTTGCGATACTTTCAACAAATTATGAAACATAATGACATTTTATATTTTTATAGTAAATTTCTCGTAAATTTGTGTTGTGTAAGTTTTTCAACTATTCTAAATTCGAAAAGAGATATTTTCGACTACTCCAAATAATACAAAATTATATTTCAAATCTAAATTTGAAACCTCTCATTAAAAAAAAAAAAAAAAAAAAAACAGCTCCACGATGGTCCCCATTTTTTAATAGGAATATGTACGAGGAAACATGCATGATGTTTGACACTTTAACTGGACGATATTCATTTTAGACACTTTATGTAGGATCTCACTGTGTCATTTCAACACTCTTTGTTTACACGACATAATGAGTGTGGCACACTCATTGACCAGTGCGTGAAATGATTCTTTAATTAATTTTTTCTTCTTCTTTCCCATTTTTCAGCCATCATTTTACTCATGTTAAATTTCATAATATCCATTATGAATGAAGGTTTCCACAAAAGGATGGAGCTCTAAGCTAAAATTTCTTTGAACTAGCAAAAATATTATATTCTCTATCAAACTATTTATCAGGCAAAAAAGAAAAAGAAAGAGGGAGAAAGTGAGCGAAATCTTCTTTTTTTTTTAAGAAAAAAATACGATGGTGCACAGATTTGGTGTGCGTGAATAGGAATATTTAGAGAAGACAACCCGGGGGGTGTATTTTGCATAACACAAATCAGGAGGGGTATTTTGGGGGTGGGGTAGGTGCAGGGGCGGCTCTACAGCTTTGAAAAAAAAGCGATTGCCTTAGGCCCCAAAATTTGAAGGGACTTTTTAAAAAAAAATAAAAATAGGTTATAAGTATATATTTTTTTTTAAAATATCGAGTATTACTTGTAGAAAATAAAAACATTTCATAAAAGAGTAAAGAAGTAATAGAAGTTCGACAAATTATGAATACTATATCTCAAGAAATATTAAATAATTAGCTATAATAAACTTTATAAAAAATATATATTCGAATTTAAGACCTCCATTCAAATTTGACTTTAGGCAACCGATTTATTAGAGCCGCCCCTGCATAGGTGGGTGGGGCGGGACGGTTTTCTACAAAACGAATAGGGATATTTGGAGAAGACGCTGAGGCTATATGGAGAAGACAACATTGGGGTGGGGTTGGGTAATTATTTGGGTCACGTGTCATTAATTCATTGGTCAATTTTAATTTTTACTCAAAATTAATTATTTAAAAATTACTTTTGACACAAATGACAAATGTCATCGTTTAATTTGTCATTTTACACGTCATTCGCGAGTGTAACACACACATTATACAATTTTGCTGATATTAAAAAAAGTGTCAAAATGACACAGGGAGACCGTACATGAGGTGTCTAAAATGAACATCGTCTAGTTAAGGTGTCTAAGTGAAACATCGTGTCAACTTTAGGGGACCACCGATGGATTAGGCCAAATATACTATCTATAGCAATACTCCCTCTGTCCATAATTACTTGTCCACTTTTGAATTGACGCATCTATTAAGAAAATAATGATTGACATAGGAGTTTACCATTTTACCTCTATTAATTATGAAATTGATGAATTAAAAATTTAAAATTTTCAAGAAGTTCTACTATTTCAAAGAAATTAATTGAGGGTATAATAGGTAAAAAAAAATTGTCTTTTCTTGATTTGTCAAAATAGACAAATAATTAGAGACAACTAAAAAAGGAAAAATGGACAAGTAATTAGGGACAAAGAGAGTAACATTTTTTCACGTGATCACTTTTAATACATTTATAATACAACTTTAATACATATTATATAGAACAATTTATAAAACACATATAATACAAGTTTTATTGATGAATAGTATATTTATCACACATTTTAATACACTTTTAATACAATGTGTCAATTTCTTATCAAACAAGCATAATATATTTTAAAACAATTATAACACATATATTTGCATACATATAATATATTTTTAAACAGTTATAATACATATAATATAGATTTGGTCTTTGGTGCAATTTATAATCATTTTCTTAGTGTAGTTTGTGTTCTAGGTTTGATGCAGTTTTTTGGCCTTTAGTAACAACAAAATGAATGAGAACCACTTATCTAATTATCTATTGTTGGCAATTTAAAATAATTTTCTTTAACTATTTGAGGAGGCGGAAGATATAAAGGTAAAAACTTATCCGTAAATACACCCAACTAATAAATAAATGACACCCGTCATATTATTTTGTGTAAAAAACTAACGTATTTAATAATTACTTTAAAAATAAATCAATGGAAGAAATATGTATCTTTATTTGGTAAAAAAGGACACGCGTGTGTGATATATAAGTTATACTAATTTTTAAAGTATTTGCGGAAAAAGTGCCAAAAATACTTAGGTTTAAAAATATGCCTCAGTCACCTATTGGATTAAATATACCTCGCAGTCCACCTTTTTGGTCCACAATTACCTTTAAAACTAGGAAAAATTACTGAATTGCACGTCTTATGTTTCCCTTATTTCTAATATTTCCTTCTATTTCTAAAAACCTCTAAAATCCCTTATTTCTCTCCTAATTCTAAATTATTTTATAATGCATCCGAGCTAGTTTTTAATGTATTCGAGCTAGTTTTTAATGTATCCGAGCTATATATTATGTATCCGATTTATTTTATAATGTATCCGAGCTATATATTATGTATCCGGTTTGTTTTACTTTTTCAGGGATTAATGTAATTACTAACTAAATAGGGATAGATTGTAATTTCATATTAAAACTATGTGATTCCTAAAATTTATACTTAAAGCTAACAACCTTTTTTTTTTTTTTTTTATTATTATTAACTATTACGTGACATCTATCTATGGCATGAATTTACATTTCAAACCACTAAGGGTCTATTTGGAAAGCCACCTGGTAATTGAAATTGATGTAATTACTAGGGTAGTAATTACCAGCCTAGTAATTACACTGACATGTTTGGTTGCCACAGTGTAATTACATTGTAATTACACATGTCCTGTTTGGATGCCACAGTGTAATTACACATGTTCTGTTTGGATGCACAATTGCATTCATAAAATTATAATAAATTCTAAAAATAAAAATTAATTATTTAAAATTTATACTAGACAAATAAGAAACTTTATAAATGACATTAAATTAAATATTTAAGATATATATTCTTTTTTGAAAATATATTAATTAATAAAGATATTTTTTGTAACTAATATTATGAAAAAATAATTGATTTATAATTTTCAAATTAATATATTTCAATTGAATTGATCGTAACAACTAAAAGTATGAAGTTTTTACTAACATCGTGAGATGCATGTTTGACCAATTAATTGCTGACCAAGTAATTACATGTCCTTCCAAACAGGACAAGATAGTATAATTACACCAATTACACCAAATCAAATTACCAGAGTATCCTTCCAAACTGGCCTTAATTGTTTTCTACCACCCAACCCATTTCTACATTCTTTGACCCAAACTTGATTAATTTTTTTATCAAAAATAATTGATTTGATCATCTCTTCTCTCCCTCTTAAACCTAATAATCTATTTTCTTTTTTCCTCTTTTCTTATTCAACAATTTCAAGGTAAAATTAATGATTGGATCAATTAGTATTTAAATTTGAAATGGACAGATTGGTATTTGAATTTGGTCATATCAATTTGAACTAAAAAGCTCTTCTTGATTGTGTTTGAATTTGGTATTTCTTGTTTCTTCCTTTTGGTTCACACCCATGTGAAAAGATTCAATTTTTCAAGGGGAAGTTGCACTAAATAACTCTTCTTGATTGTGTTTTTATGGTGGCATTGAGGTAACCTAACTTGAACCTTGTTTCTTTCTTCCTTTTGGTTAACACCCTTTTCAAAAGATTCAATTTTTCCTGATGGAGTTGCACTAAGAAAGTTGTTCTTAATTGTGTTTTCGTGGTGGCATTAAGATAACCTGAATTGGGTCTTCTTATTTCTTCCTTTTGGTTCACACCATTCTCAAACGATTCAATTTTTCATAGTGGGGTTACACTAAGAAGCTTTATTTGACTGTATTTTAATGGTGGCATTGACCAAATTCAAACAAAATCAAGAAGAGCTTTTTAGTTCTAATTGGTATTAAATTCGCTAGTTCTTGGTTTACGAACATATAAATTATTTTAATTAGGGAAAATGGTTAAAAATGCCCTTAACAATATAGATCCATAACAAATATACCACCTTTGTTGTTCAGAGCACTTTAAGGCATGTTTGAAGTATGAAACTAGTTCTTGGCGAATATGAAGGCAACAACAACTGTAGTTAAAAGCACAAACTATATCTCTTGCAGTAAATTGAAAATCATTCATCCATTTTTCATCCCAAAAATCATCTTCACTATCTCCTTCATCAATTTTTCATCCCAAAAATTTATTCGCAAAGCTTATTCCAAAAATGAGCCCCAATTACCTACATGAATGATATGTTTTTAACTTCAATTGTGTTTGAATGATACCATAACATAGCCGGTCCCATATCCGAATTAAGGAGGAGGATTTACGGTCTACTAAAAATCTAATCATTCACTGCTCTGTTTTCATTTTTGTATTGAGTCAGGATGTCGTGGGTCTTGTTCCGACTTCCATCTTTATCAGTTAGAGGCTTCATAGATAGTCTGTATTATTCATTTATTTTATTAAATGTTTTAAAGACATAAGTTGCCTATTTTATGGCAAGTTGAATATATTATTTTTATTCTAAGTTGTTCATTTGAGTTAAAGTTTCAAAAAGTTGAGTTTATTGAATTTTATTTAGTTTTAAGCTTTTGCATGCTTAAGTTAGTCTTCCGCTTATAGTAAGCCAGGATGAGAATTCGCTTGGGGACCATCAATGGTTCTTGAGTGCCGACCACGTGCAGAATGTAGACTCATGTCATGACAATACGGTCCTTAGTCATCCTCGCGAATAAATATTGAATGATTCTCAAGATGTACGCAACACCAAATCAATGAATTCAATAAGAGACAATTTGGATTAGCTGAGTAAATAGTTGATCAAAACTGCCCCACATATGGTCCTTATTTTTGAATTATCTATGTATAAGAAACATGTGTTTGTTGTCCGTATTTAAACTTCAATTTTATTTAATAGGTGTACCCTACTATATGCAACTTGACGTGTTGGTGGGCTTTATTGATTGACGTAAAATACATGTCCGAAATATATACATTAAACTGGTTACTTTTTGAGGGACTTTCGCAAATAGTTATTATAATAAACTTAATTATGCATCATATCTATAGTTTGCATATTTACGGATTGTAGCTATAGTTCAAACTGCCTCATTTGTATAATTCGTGGATTTGTATAATTTGCGAGTACATTTGTATAGTTCAGTTATTTTTGTATAAACTCAAAATAACGAATTTATACAATTACAAACATCAGAAGTGTAAACAGTTATACAAATTTCGAATTATACAAAAGTTATATAAATTATATTATACAAATTTCAAATTATACAAAACTAAAAAGCTGAGCCGCATAATTATAGCTAAAAGTAGGTTGCAAATTGTAATTAAGGCTAACTATAGCTATGTTAAGTAATTAACTAGTATATGTTTGATTATGCGCGTAATTTTCCCTTATTTTTTTTTGTCTCTTTTTACTTGTTTAATTTTAATTTTTTACTTGTTATTTTTGACAAATTAAGAAATAACAATATTTTTTTTATCTATTATATCCTCAGTCTATTTAGATAGTTAATGTTTTTTAACAAGGTTGAATCTCTTTAACGAGTAGAATGATTTTGAAATTCTATCAATTAATAGAAATAAAATAATAAACTTAATATGTTAATTATTAATTTATCAATAGGTGTGTCAAGTTAAAAATGGACTAGTAATTAGAAACAGAGAAAGTATATTAAAAGCATAAATGTTCTTAGAGAGTAGAGTTGTAAAATTTTCTTTCATAAACATGTATGTAATTTTTTTTATATTCTTAAGTTATTTATTTACCTATCTAATTATACATTAACGCGCCACTTCAAGTTTCATAAGCCGTTCTGTCGGTGAATGTTACCTTTGCATTAAGGATGATATATGATATCTAGTAGAACACTTGTGAAGTTGAATTATTTTATGTTATTGTTAAAAATAAAAGAAATTATTTATAATCTAATACTTGTATTAAATTTTTTGTAACTTCATAATTATGTTAACATTTCTTTTCTCTTTTACTTTATTCACTAGTGTGTTTAATGTGTTAGTAATTAACAATAATTTTGAATTCAATATTGAAAGTTTATCTCAAATGTTATTTCAATAAGTTTGTTATTTATAACTTCTTTTTTTTATAAAGTTTTGAGAGAGATATCTTTTCACGTCAAATAATTGTGTTTGTGTGATACAGAAAGCTTAACTCACATGTTTATACTATGTAATAAATATCTTGCTATTGAACCTCTAATTTCTTACAATATCTCTATATCTATCTAATAACTAATATTATAATTATAATATAATTCATAAAAGACTTTCTGCAAAAATAATCCATATCATTAAAGGTTATGAAAATTACATAAAGTAATTAATTTTGTGTAAAAATGATATGACTATGCAAATTGTTTTGAACTTTTAAACACAATTGTGTTGTATCTTGTTCTTTACAATGGTATTATATTGCGCAACAAAAGGTGATTTAGAAAACACCACAGTTAGAAATAATTTAGAGCGAAAGCTATGACTAGAAATATTTTTCGTCAATTTATTGATACTTCGTAGATTAAGCAAGCCTCATTTAGAAATTGATTAAGAGAAATCAATTGTGAATATATCCCGACACCTATTTAAGAGAGCTCATTTTTTTTATAGTAGTCTAATGAATTTATATTACAATCAAAACAAATTATTCATCTAATAATATAATAAAACGAGAACACATAAATTAAATGGAGCATTGGTGAACCCAACGCCATTGCAAATAAAGAAACATGCCAACACTCTAATTTTACATGCATTTTCAATTTAGGGGTAAATTTCGATAATAGACCTTAAACCCAGAGCGGGGATTATTTTATATTCATTGAAACCAACTTCAATGAACAACTTCTCCCAGTCTTTCTTAGTTCTCTCTTTGGAACCAAAGAGAACCATCATCAACATATCCATATTATGTTGTGCTCGAACAAACTCATTTCTCAGTTTTGGATCCTCTAGAACGGTATCTATGATTATTACTTTCCCTCCTTCTTCCTTGCTTGGAATTGACTCTATGCATTTCTTCAGTATCTTCACACAATCTTCATCATTCCAGTCGTGTAGAACACACTGTTCAACAAATATGAATTAAGTTGAGAAGATCGAAAAGGATTGAAAGTGAGAAGAAAATATTTTATATATGTATGTATATATGTACCTTGAGTAAGATGGCATTAGCATGAGGAATCTTATCGAACATGTCTCCTCCAATGAAGTCCAAATTCCCACTTCCTTTTAGGTCACCTATAACTTGAGGGAGATCAAGTACTGTGCACTTTATGTTAGGAAAAGCTTTGGCTATGGCTATAGAAACGGTACCAGTGCCACCACCAACGTCTACCAACGATGTTAACCCCTCAAACACATGTTTACACTCTGTTATAAGTATATTGGTATTCAACCTCGAGTCACTAGCCAATGCATCGTTGAAAATATCACCTAGTACACTAGGTTGTTCTTCCCCAATATAATCCCATACAGATTTTCCATGAGCGGTATAAAAAGGAGTGGGAGAATCATTTTGAAACCAATCACTTAACTCAGACCATGCTTTTGAAAAAACTGGACTATGGTTGGCAAGCAAGAGTGACCTAACATTGAAGGGCTCATTTTTCGCAAGAAGACGACTAGCTGGGGTAAGAAAGTAGTGATCTTCATGTTGATTTAGGAAACCAGATTGCACAAGAAAGCGCATTAAAATAGGCAAGAAGGAGATCTTTGAAGAATTGACGACAGACAATTCAGCAGAAAGATCAGAAAGGCACATAGGCTTTTCATGTTTGTAGAGGACATCAAAAATTCCTAATTGAAGTGCACATCTTACCGCTGAAGAACTTACAAAGTTGAAAATATAATTCCAAATTTGAGCTTGAGCATGAAGAAGCTCGGTGGAAGTACTCTCACTTGATGACATTTCTTAGAAACTTACTTATCTGTAGAGCCAAAATGAGAATTTAGACAATTTTGCTGCAATTTAGTCAAAATTGAATGGTTCAAATTTAATCCCTCAATTTTGTGCCGTGGTAGGTTAGAATCCTTATGTAGACGTGTCATCTTAAAAATTGAATGGTACTTACTTGCCAATTTCAGTCAATTTCAGTCATCAAAAAATGTATTTACTTGCCAATTTCAGTCATCAAAAAAGCTTTTTTAAAAAACTGTATGCTAAAAATAATAATTTATGAATATACGAAAATAAAAATTAAAAAAATGAGTATCTTAATAAAATAAAATATATAAATTTAATATAGTTGCTAAGCATATTGAAATATCAATTTCGACAAAATTTTGATATGCGTAAAGAAATAATCAATTTAAAGATTATTTTAAAAGATGAAAATTGATTAAATATTAAATGATATGATTATAATTTAGGAAAAACTACCTAACTAAACATACATCTCTACCATATATACTAATATTATCTCTACTTTCAAACAATTACATATATTACCACTTTTAATATTTTATACCTTATATTTTAAAATATAATATTAGATACACAAATTCCTTAAAACTAGGATTGATTAATTATCTTTACATTTAAACACCAAAATTAATAATCCAATTATAATTAATATTTGTTCTCTCTCATCAAGTTTCCCTTTGCCATGTCTCCAGAACTTGATAAAATTATTTCATTTTGTATCTAGTTTAATTTTCATATGTATCTAATTGTAATTTCAACGTATCTAAACTTTATGAATTGTATTTGATTTTAGTCCGCCTTGATTTTAATTGCCCTATGTATCTAGTGTTTTTTTTTT
>JAJOOE010015228.1:0-16394 GCA_036250405.1 Solanum raphanifolium | reverse complement strand
CCCGCCCCCCCCCCCCCCCCGTCTTTTTTTTTCTTCGTTCGTTCACTTTATATTGAATTAAACAGTTAAATATCATGCAGTTTGATTTTTAAAATTTTGGAACATTTATTCGTAAAAAAAACAAGTAATATTAATGTTATGTAGTTAAATTTTAATTTTTCCAATGCATCCATTCATCAATAATAATAATAATTACTTATGTATTATTTGGACACCCTTCATAGAAATCCTAGCTACGTCACTGCCTAAGAAGTATGTAAGCTTCCATAGTGTTGGGTTCATTCACCCACACTCCAATCATAAGTTTCTTTTGCGAATCTATCCATAAATATTGAGCAATTTAATTTCTTGATGAGTTCTTAATAAGTGTTCTTGAAATGATTAAGTTTTGATGTAAGATTCTACTTGCGTCAACTTCAAACGACCATATATCTTATAATATAAAGAGTTACATGAGCCATAACCCATTAAATTAAAGGTATTTGAATCTACTTTCCAACGCCACTAATTTCACGTCAATCCAATTTCTGAGTAAAAAGTTATGACTATTTTAGAAACCTATACAGTGTTGTTACGAGTTTAGCCGACGGGAAAACATTAAGAATGGTCATTTTTGTTTTTTTAAGAAAATCCTAAATGAATTTCTTGACTAAGAAAAGGCTCAAAACAATTAGATTTTCATCTTTTAATCCATCATTCTCTTCTCTCTCAAACCCTAGGGCAAAACCCTAAGGAAATATCAAAGTAGAAGATTTCATTCAAGATTCTTTCAATCTTTTTTCAAGATTGTTCTTCAAGGTAAGTTTTCCAAGAATTCCATTTTTTTTCAACTCAAATTCCTCTATACAATTATGAATCACTAATCAAAATCATAATTCTTAGCCAAAGAGATTTCCAGAAACTAATTCAAGAATCTCAAGAAAGGTTTTCTTTAACGTTTACCTTCAAGCTAGGGTTTCAAGGCTTCTAATCAAGTTCTTCTTCAAGATCCTTTCAAGATTCTTCAAGAAACTTGTTCTTCCAGATATATAAGGCTATCATAGTGTTGGACTAGCTTGTCCTCACACCCTACATCTTCTTTCAAATCAGTAAAAGAGAAATCTAGGATTCTACCCCTAGATTTGAGTAGTCTTGAGATAAGTTGATTTGAGTTCTTGAGTTCATGGTTCTTTTAAAAATTCTATTCCTAATTATTGAGTTTCTACATTTTTTTTTATTGAAATCCTTGAGTTGATTTGTTCATATCTATAATTCATCATGAACCCTGTTTTGAGTTATAAATCTTGAGAAGTTTTTCAAAGACAACGCTTGAGTTTTAAACTTAGTTTTGAGGAAGTAAGTATGAGAATGAGAAGAGTCGTATACATGAATTCCATATTGTTATTTAGACCCTTGAGTCAAGTCGTTCATGCCCATAAATTCCGCCTGAACTCCATAAATTGAGTATCTTTGAGAGGAGTATTATCTTCAAATTCTAAATCTTGAGTATTGAGTTCTGAATCATTTTGGGATTATATTCCTAATCATGGGGCTACTACATGTTACCCATGAGGTCCTTAAGTTGAGTAGTTCATGCCCATAATTTCGCATGAACCCTATGAGTCGAGCAGTCTTGAGATGAGAGGTATCATTAACATTCTTGAGTTGAGTCGTTCATGTCCATAATTACGCATGAACCTTATGATTTGAGTTATAAACTTTGAAAAGATTTTTAAAGCCAACAATTGAGTTCTTAAACTGAATTTTGAGAAAGTAAAGATGAGTTTTGAGAAAAGAGTTTCTAAAGCATGATTAGTATAACAATCGAGTATGTCATCAATGTATGAGCAGTATGGTATTAGATATACCATCAATGTTTATGCAGTATGACTTCCCAAGTCATCAATGATCATATTATAATATGATTTTGAAATGTTTTTGAGAAAGAGTTTTCAAGTATGAGTCTAAGGGGACTATGTATTCCCAGAGGCATCAATTTTTACATTGATAAAAGAGTAACTGATATTTTTAAATGAGTTATGAGTTCAAAAGTTATTTCAAGAGTAGCTACCTCTTTTAAGAGGGTAGTTTGAACAATTATCTCAAACCATAGGAAGAGTTATGTTTTTAAACATATGAGCTGAGTATATTTTTGGGAATAGTATTGAACACCGATATGGGGACGAGTTCAGATAACTCAAGTCTCCATAAACCATGTAGCCAACGTGGGTAGAAAGGGTCACACTTTTTAGATGATTCCTTAATATTTTTTAGCATAGACTAGTGGATCTTTTTCGTTGAGAGGTTTTATACCCCGGCAAAGTATAAGACAGTTCTGGCAGCGTGGGCGAGACGGTGTATCATCACATAGCTCATAGTGATGGTTGTCTGTTAGAGAAACTCCCACAAAAATATATTGTATTTTTATATATAAAAACTGAGTTATTATTGTATTCTTCAATACATTAAGTTGTTATCTACTGTTTTAAAAGTTTTCCATATATATTGAATCTTTTACTGTTTCTTTATTGAGTATCATAAGTTGAGTATCTTGAGTTGAGTACCTTTGAGTTGAGTATCATATCTTTGAGTTAAGTATCTTATTCTTGAGTTGAGTGAGTTTAGAAGAGGTAAGTACGTTTCCTTTCTATCAAGTTCAAGCTTATGTTTATGCTTTAGAATTCCCTTACATGCTCGTACATTACACGTACTGAGCCATTTGGCATGCATCATTTCATGATGCAGATACAAGTATTCAAGTTCATCAATAGGAGCTTCGTTGATACCACATGGAGTTTGAGTTAGCTATGGTGAGCCTCCTTGCTTCTGGAGGGTTTCACTTGTACTTTCAGTTATGTCAGTTATTAGGACGTCGTGGGTCTTCTCTCGACTTCCATGTTTGTCATTTAGAGGCTTCATAGATAGACAATAGAGTTTCAGAAGTCTGTTAATTTATCTTGTTAAATGTTTTAAAGACTTGAGTTGCCTAGTTTCTGCTAGTTGAATATACAATTATATTATGAGTTAATTATTTGAGTTTCAATGAATTTTATTTTGTTTTAAGCTTTGTATGCTTAACTTAATCTTCCGCTTGTAGTCAGCCAGGATAAGGGTTCACTTGGGGACCATCAATGGTTCTCGAGTGTCGGCTACGTCCAGGGTGTAGGCTTGGGTCGTGACAAACTTGGTATCAGAGCAAAGAGTTCAAGTGTCCTAGGGTGTCTATGAAGCCGTGTCAAGTAGGATCTTATTTGTGATTGTGAGGACCCCACTTCTATAAATAAGTGACTATAGACATTTAGGAAAAGTTCCCCTTTTTCATACTCTTAATCGTGCAATAGAGCTAAGCCATAGAGATTTATTCATACTTGTGCCTTTCTTAGATTCATTCGACTACCCCTCATACTAGAGGTGGTTAAAAAGCAAAGTCAGTTCGTTATGGATGAGTTATTCTTAGCAAGAGTCTTGAGGAAGTCATGTGACTCCAGGGGGGCTTGAGAGAAGTCCATGAGTGAGTTAAGTGTTGAGTTTCAGAGGAATGCACCCATATTTCTATTAATCGTGCGTTTGAGTTAAAAGCGAGTTGTACTCTTTTCCTTAAACCTTGTTTTAGCTAAGATCTTTATAAGGAAGTATGTTTAGAGCTTGGTTAATATTTTCACCCTAAAAGGTAACATGAGTTACGAGATCATGAGAAGCAGTAGTGAAAGAGCCCAGAGTTAGTATCCAGACGTTCCGTAATCACTACTAAAATACTGCCAAAAACGACGGCCAAAAGCGACGGACTGCGTCACTTTTTGATATTTTTTTAACAAAAGCGACGGACTCCGTCGCTTTTTTTAAACTTTCAATTTTTTTAATTTCCAAAAGACGACGCAATCCGTCGCTTTTATGAAAAATTTATTTTTGAAAATCTCATAAAAGCGACGGACTAAAGGACCCTATCCATCGCTTTTCTGGAAATTATTTGTTTGAAAAATCCAGAAAAGCGACGGACTAAAGGACAATGTCCATCACTTTTTTGGGTTTTTAAAAAAAATAAAACCCAGAAAAGCGACGGACAAAAGCACCTTGTCCGTCGTTTTTTCTGCAAATTTTTTGACAGCATAATTTGTTAGTTTCTGCTGCCCACCTGCAAATGCATTTCAATTCAATTCAGTCCAATCAAATACACAATATTATAAAGAAGCTACACAAACATAAAACAACAACTTAAATTAACATTCAAAAGTATCTAAATCACAATTTAAAGACCTATAAAGTCTTTCAAAAATTGTTTCAAAATTTCAACAAGTTCATAAATTAAAAGAGACCTAAACTAGGGAGTGGCATCTACATAATCATCCTCCTCTTCCTCACTGTCGTCATCAGTGTCCTCGAGAGCGGAAGTAGTAGGTCGACGAGCGAGGTTCAACACTTGTTCTTTGATTTGCTGAACGGTCGCACTCATGCTTTGTTGTTCAGCTACTCTTCTCCGCTCCGAGTCTGCTAGTGCCGATGTAAGTTGTGCTATTTGAACCGACATAGCAACAATCTGAACACCGTCAAGTGCCTCGGCTTGACGTGATGATCCAATACCTTGTAAGCCTGACTGGAGTCATCTTACATCATTTCGAGAGCCTATACCATAGACTCTACCCTTGTGTGTCCCCTCTACCACTTTTTCTGTCCAAATTTGGGTGGACAGTTCAGGTGTCATTCGGACCAAACTATCTAGATTATAAGCAACGTACTGATTAAACTTATCTGTGTTCCAATACAGAAACAATTTATCAAAAACATGAGGCAACATCCAACCCGGATGTTGATCAGTATCCTGAACTTTCTTTAGCCAGCTAGACAGTCTCGCGGATGCCCTCCTCTCAAATGTGGTCGAAATGACCAAATTATACTTCGACTCCCAAGTACACATAGTCTAAAAAAAAGTTGAATAGTGTTAATTAGATCGACAGTAAAAAAATGTAAAGTATACTAAAATTATTAAACTTAACTAAAAAATATATACCTTAAATTCATTAAACATCGCCTGGAGTATACTGTTTGGAATCTCGCTCCAAGAGTGATAAGTCTGTGTATAAAGTCTTCTAACACAGTCTTTTAAAGCTCGGGAAGCATCCTTTGCAGGATGCCACCTGCAAAACACATAGTAAATATGTTAGTTCATGTATAATATATTAAAGTATAAGAAATAAATAAAATAAACTAACAAATAGATAACAAAACAAACTTACGATGATCCATCCAGCTCAATCATGATTCTACCAAGTCTGTCCTTCTGGCCAGAGCTAGAGCAGGCATCTGGTCATTTGGTGTAGCACTAGGTGCAGCTGTAGATGAAGGTGATACACCAGGATGCACAAAACGCTGAGTCAATGGAGGCGTACTTGCCATAGCATCTGACTGCTCGCTACTAGAATCTCCAATCCACATGGCAGATAACTGAGAAGATGTACCTGTGGGAGATAGAGTACTATCTGATATCCTACCTGCCGATAAGGGTTGTGGTCGACGAATAGCCTGTAAAGGTAGGTCCTCATAGCACCGTTGAGGCAATGCCTATGAGGTAGAGGAAACACTGAGTGGTCGACGATAATTAGGATAATATGCACGAGGATCCGCCGTACCAAACGGATCATCAAATAAATGAGTATCATGACTGATGCGCTCTGCGCAGAAGAAATAGATCCCGAAATATCCTCAGGATCTATAGGTCTCCTAGCTGACTTCTTCTTTTTAACCTATTTAGTCTGGCTAACTCTAGAAGAAATGCTCACCGTCACCGCCTGATGACATATGTATGAAAATTTACATCTATATTTTATAAAAATCATAAATTAAATAAAATTAGCAAAATAAATTATCTTACATATATACTAGCTTTCATTCTACACTATTCCTCCTCACTTGTTCAATTCCATCATTCTCCCACTCTTCCTCCTCAGTTGTTTCATTTACATTATCGTCCCATTTTTCGTCATCAAATGATTCATTTTCCTCATTCTCGGATATTTCTTCCTCAACATTCATTATCTCATCATTAGATACTTCTTCTAATATGTGTTGAGGATGTTGTAGTATGGTTTCCAATTCAACATCAACTTGTTGATGAACAATTGCAACATCATTTTGATACGCCACATCTAAGAGATTATCAATTTCAATTCTTCCCACAAGCTTAGTTTTTATAACAACCCACCAATCAGTTTTGTCTCTACGCAATGGATATGGAGCGTAATACACTTGTTTAGCATTTTGTGCAATAATAAAAGGATCATAACTTCTATATTTCCTTGTGTGCTTAACTTCAATTGTATCATGTTGATGGTCCACCTTTGTGCCTCTATGTGATGGGTCAAACCACTCACACTGAAACAATACAATCTTCTTCTTTGGCTAACCTGAATACCTCACTTCAATAATCTCATGAATGACACCATAATATTCAATAGTTTGGCCAGTACCATCAACATCACCTTGTATGTTGGCACCGCTATTATTTGTTTTCTTGTTCCTATAAACTTCTTCAGTTTCAAACTTAAAACCATTGACACAATACTTATTCATTGTCAGTACTTGAGATTCAGGTCCAAGTGCTACTTCTTTCACTAATTGCAAATGTTGGACACTTGAGTATTCATCGTAAACCTACATGATTGTTATTTCAAGTAATATAATTTAGTATAACATGAATATATTATTAAATACTTAGTGATTGCACACTTACATAGTTTGTTAGCCAATTGGAAAATTCTGTATAGATGGCTTCATTACCCCATGTGTTTACGAACAAGCTGATCATTCTACATTCAAGTATTTCGTTAGTTAATGAATAGTTATTAGTATGTAATTTGATAACATATTTTTAACACTTACTTGACATATGGTTGAATCTCTAGACAATTAAGCAAAATATGTTTCACAGCTGATTGCATTTCCATATCAGTGAAGCCTCGCTTTCCACGCTTTTTAGATCCTCGACCATTTTGATTAAAAATTGATATCGGTGGAAATGAAGGATCAATATCACCTTCATCATTGCGATTGGGCCTGTTTCTCCTACATGACACATTATCACCAAAGTAATAAGAATAAAAATCACCAGTTTCTCTCCCAATATGACCTTGAACAACTAATCCTTCAATGTTTCCCCTTTGCTTAATTGTTTGCTTGGAACTGCCAATTTTTCTGCATGTATATATGTATATATATGTTAATAAAAGACTTGGTGAATATATATAACTTAGTGAATATTTCAAATGGACACCTCTCAAATGGATACATCTATCTTGTTTGAACCGGACCTCCGACGCGGGCCTCCTGTACAAAGTGATTTGGAAGATGTTTAATAACATCAAAGAAACCACATGGAAATATCTTCTCCAACTTAGTAGTAATAACTTTTCTCCATCCTGTCTAAACTACTCTCCAACAACTTTCCAGAACACAAATCTTTAGAAAAAAGACTTATCTCTGTGATTGGTTTCCATATCCTTTCGGGTAGATGGCTAAAAATGATAGGAATTAATGTTTCCATGAAAACATGACAATCATGACTTTCCATACCTATCAATTTTCCTTCATTCATATCTGCCGCTTTCCTAAATTCGAAGCGTAGCCCTCCAACATCCTCAAATTTTTAACCCACTCACAAATTTCACATTTCTCATCCAATGTGAATGAAAAGTTGGCTTTGGGCTTAACTATTTTACCATTTTGTAATTCCTACAGCCATAACTCTTTTCTCCTACAATATTCCTTTATGGCCATTCTAGCTTTGGATTGTCTTTTGTCTTACCCTTAACATCCATCACCGTGTTAAACAAATTGTCAAAATATTTTTTTACAATGTGCATCACATCAAGATTATGTCGTAGAAGATTGTCCTTCCAATACAACAACTCCCAAAATATGCTTTGTTTGGTTCAATTATGTTCAACACCATATCCAGGAAGTCTAGAAGGTGAAGCTTCTATAACTTTAGGTAATTGAGAAACTCTCTCCCAAATTTGATGTCATGTGAGTAATGGAGCTGGGGGATCACTTTCAATCTTATTTTTCCTAAATGAATTTTTCATCTTTCTAAACGCATGGTCCATTGGCAAGAACTGGCGATGACAATCAAACCATGTATTTTTTCTGCCATGCTTTAAGGTGAATGCCTTACTATTTTCCATGCAATACGGACATGCTAGCTTCCCAGCTGTCATCCAACCAGACAACATCCCGTATGTAGGAAAATCATTAATAGTCCACATTAAAGATGCACACATAATGAAATTATGCTTAGTTGAGATATCATAAGTCAAAACGCCTTCAAACCACAATTATTTGAGCTCATCTATCAATGGTTGTAGATAGACATCAATCAAGCCTTTTGGATTACGGGGACCTGGAATAACATAACTTAGAAAGATGTAGGGACTGGTCATGCACATTTTAGGAGGAAGATTATACGGAGTAAGAAATACCGGCCAGCATGAATAAGGCGAAGCAACATTAGATAATGGTGTGAAGCCATCCGCACACAACCCCAATCTAACATTTCTTGGTTCACTAGCAAAATCAGGATATACATTATCAAAATGCTTCTATGCTTTACCATCAGATGGATGAGACAAGATACCCGGCGACCTTCTATATTCACGATGCCATCTCATATGTGGGGCAGATCTCATTGATGCATACAACCTCTTTAACCTAGGAATAAGAGGTAGATAATGCATCACCTTAACTGGGACCATCTTTCCAGCCGGAGTCCTCTTCTAACGAGCATGTCCACAAAACTTACAATTTTTTAAGTCATTATCAGTCTTGTAAAACAACATGCATCCATTAACACAACAATGAATTCTATCATACGTCAATCCTAACTTGGAAACCAAACACTTTGCCTGATAGAAGTTCTTAAGTATGTTAAACTCCGGATTAACTAGTTCACCCAAAAGATAAACCATTGAGTCCATAGCCGCATTAGGAATATTCTAATCTGATTTAATATTCATTAATCTAACCGCAACTAACAAGGCAGAATGCGGACTCCCTTCACATAGTGGACGACTAGACACTTCTAACTGATCATAGAAGCGTCTTGCTTATTCATTAGGAGCTTCATCAAAATATTGTTCGGGTTCCATCCCACCTTGAACCCCAAAAGCATCATTGATCATTTCATGAACCCTATCATGTTCAACCCTAATTTGGCCATGTGGTGCAAGCATATTATATTCATCCACATGCATCGAATTATAAAACATACCATTCAATCCATCTCTTTCTTCATGATCAATCCATACAAAATATCTAGGCTTAAATCCATTACGGTACAAATGAACCATGACTGTATCTGGTTCAAAAAAATTTAAGCACCTACATGCACTACAAGGACACCTAACCAATCCATTATTCTTGAAAATGTCAAGTGTCATCGTATGTTCAACAAAATCTCTAACATCGTCAATAAACTCAGGTTTCAAACCAGCACCAGTTTCATAATGCATAATATACATCCACAAATGATGATCCATCTACAAAAATATAGATATTCAATTACATTATAAATTAAATTTAATAATAATTTTACTATATTAAACTAATTTATATTGTTAATATATATTTATAATTACTTAATAAGTAAATTTATTATTACTTATATATCTAATTAATTAGTTCATAAATACTACATTTCAAGATGTACAAAGTTAAAGATTAATTAATTCATAAATTTTAATTAAGTTTAAGATTTCAAAAAAAATAATTATATTAATTCTAATTAAGTCCAAGTTATTATAAATTAAGTCCAAAGTTCTAATTAAGTTTAATTATTAAGTTCTAATTAATTAAGGTCATCAAGAATTAGTTATATTCAAGTTCAAGTTCAAGTTCTAAATTCAAGTTCTAATTTCAAGTTCAAATTCTAAGTTCAAGTTAAAGTTCTAAATTCAAGTTCATATCAAAGTTCTAAAATTAGTTATATTCATGTACTCCTAATTATAAGTTCAAGTTCTAAAAGTCAAGTTCATATATATCTAATTTCTAAACTTAGTTATATATAAACTTCTAATCCAAGAATTAGTTATATTCAAGTTCTAAATTCAAATAATCTCTAAAATTAGTTATATATAAATTTCTAATAAAAAATATTTATATTCAAGTTCTAATTAATTAAATTCAAGATCATAGAATTTTTAAATTAGTTATATATAAACTTTTAATCCAAGAATTAGTTATATTCAAGTTTCAAGTTCAAATTCAAGTTCATATCTAATCTAAAAAATTAGTTATATATAAACTTCTAATCCAATAATTAGTTATATATTTTCAAGTTCTAATTAAAAAAAACCTCATATATTCATGACATTCAAACATTCATTCTATATATTCATGACATTTAAACAATCAAACTTCATCAATATCTAACTTCTAAATTCAAATTAACAATTTACTAATTACTAACAATCATCAAATTTAAAAGAATCTCAATTCACAATCAAATTAAAGATTTTCAAATTCAAACTAGTACCCAAATCCTAAAAATCCTAATTCATTAACTATCAAACACAATCAATCATTCAATAAAACACAAATCCAATAAACTAATTAACAAAATCAAATATAACTAAAATTGAAAAAAATTAAAACTAATTTGATAAAACCCTAACCTTAAATTAAAGGAGAAAGAGACAATGGAGAGAGGAAGCAGCGACGATGGCGGTGGTTCCGACAGCAGCAATGCCAGCAGCGGCGGTGGCAAGCTACGACGGAATCATTAGAGAGAAGGAAGAGAGAAAGAAGAGAGAAGGAAGAGAGGTAAAATGGGGAAAAATCGCGTTTGATATTTCAGATATTTAATGAAAAGTGATGGACAACGTATCCCCGTCCGTTGTTTTTCTTTTAAAAAGTTGACCAACATTTTGACCAAAAAGCGACAGACTAAGAGACACTATCCGTCGCTTATTTAAAATAGTTGACCATATATTTTAACCAAGAAGCGACAGACATAAAGATGTCGTCCGTTGCTATAGTAAAAAAATAATTAATAAAATAAAATAAATTAAAAGTGACGGACAACGTCGTTAATATTTTAATTTATATATAATTATTTTTAATAAAAGTGACGGACGGCGTCGCTATATATATTAAATAAATAATTATTAATTATATATATATTTGGCGCAAAAATCGGTGAAAAAAAGCGATGGACTAAGAGATGTCGTCCGTTGCTTTTTGTAAAATAATTTAAAAAATAATTTTTTAAAATAAAAAGCGATGGATAGTGTGGCAAATGGCGTTGCTTTTTGGAGCAAAGTCATCAGTCGCTTTTCTGTCCGTCGTTTTTTAGTAGTGAATCTAAGTAAGGGAGATGGCGTTTCGACAAGCTATGATACTATAGTCATGCACCTAGTAAGTTATTAATGAGGAGTTTTCCCTTATGGGTAGACTAAGAAGTGATGAGTTGTGAATATTCCATCATAGGAGGTAGAGTGTGTTTTAGCTAGAAAGGAGCTTGTGATGAAGTGTCATTGTGTAGGTAATGACCAAGTGTAAGTGTCGAATAGAAGAGCAAAAGTATTCATAAAGTGATAGATCTAAGCTAGGCTTATGATTTGTTTGAGAGGGTCATGATGTTCAGAAGGTTATAGAACTGATCAAGTAATGAGGTACATCATAGTAGGCGAGCGATCGTATTGATATTCGGATTTAGTAATGAACATTAAGCTTGAATTTGAGATTAGTGTCATGATCCAAAGAATGGTAACATGAGGGTGATGATCTTAGTCTTGAGATTTGATCCGGTAGACTTGGCATAAGAGTAGGTGAGAAATTGAGATGTTAGCTGCAATAAATATGAGTGGTACAAGTAAGAGACCCTAACCTTTAGATAAGGGTAGTGAAGTGTGGCTACGTCACAAGAGTAACAAGAGAATTAATTGGTGTACCAAGAGGGTATGTAATCGAAGAGGTTAAGAGAAACACCTTAGAAAGAGGTCTTAGTACCCGCTTATAGAGAGTTCGGTAGTCATGAGATAAACTTATCCTGATTTTTAGAGTAAAAGAGGATGTAGACCAGTTAGAGATAATGGAATAGGTCCATAACTTACAAGTGTCATCCTTAGACCTAAGGGGGAGATGACAAGATGAGGAATCAAGTCAAGAGTTTTAGAATAAGATAGTAATGAGTCCCAAAGAGTATGGGAGATATCTTTTTAGAGGTCTTATAGTAGTGAAGTGATGTTAAAAGGAGAAGGTTAATGATCTTATCGTGATGATGATGGTGCGATAATTCCATCTAAGGTTATAAAAGAGGAGGATGAGGTTTTACGATGAGAAATAGTTAAATGAGAGCCCTTAGTTGGCTCCGAAGGAGTTGGTTAGTAGTAGTCGATGGAGTTGTTAGAGTACTAAGCTTGAATGTGGTGCTAAGGAGTAATAGTCTTAGGATGAGATTCCCTTTAGAGAGGTCTAGCACCTGAACCTAAGGATTTGGGTTAAGCTTGAATATTGTAAGAGCATACCATTAGACGCAGACCTTAGTAAGAGTAACCCATTCCATACCCAGTCCAGTCGTCATTCGAGGAAGAATGATCCCAAGGGGGAGATATTATAACACCCCAATTTTTTTTTGAGCTAAGACTCAAACCATCCTTCATTGTGAGTAGGATTTTACCGAGGAATTTAAAATTTCTTAAGTGTTAAGATCACTATATATAGCACCTTGAGTTTCAAAAAGAATTAAAGAGAATTCATTCCTAGGTTCTTCTAAGTTTTGAGTCAACTTAAAATGACCATAACTCTCAGTACATGATCAGTTAGGTGGACTACAAGATAGATAATGAAAGGTCTTTGAATTATCTTTCCAACGCCACCGAGTTAGCTAAGTTTCGAGGTCCGATGAGTGAGATATTCCCTTTTTAAGTCAAGCTGTCCAGTTAAGGAAAGTTACCCGTAAATAGTACGGGGTATTTTGGTCTTTTCCTTACCCAATCAGATTTAATTCGTTTTAGTAAGGTTTTAAGGGTCCAATCCTATTGGATTCAGTTTTATAATGCTAATATACGCCTAGGGTTTTAGTTGAGAGTTCAAGAAGAGAAAAGAAGAGAAAAGAGGAGAAAAGAGGAAATGATCAAGGTGTTCGTCGAGGTTCTTGAGTTTTATTGCAGATTTTCGCCATGGGTTTGATCCCTAAGAGGTATGTAAGCTTCCATAGTATTGGGTTCATTCACCCACATGCCAATCATGAGTTTCTTTTGTGAATATATCCATAAATATTGAGAAATTTAATTTCTTGATGAGTTCTTGATAAGTGTTCTTGAAGTTTTCTTATCGATTAAGTTTTGATGTAAAATTCTACTTGGGTCAACTTCAAACGATCATATCTCTTAGAATATAAAGAGTTATGTGATCCATAACATATTAAATTAAAGATATTTTAATCTACTTTTCAACGCAACCAATTTCGCATCAATCCAGTTTCTGAGTAAAACGTTATGACTATTTTAGTAGCCTATACAGTGCTGTTACGAATTTAGCTGACGGGAAATTATTAAAAAGGGTCGGTTTAATTTTTTTACCCCCAAGAAAATCTAAACGAATTTCTTGACTAATAAAAGGTTCAAAACAATCAGATTTTCATCTTTTAATCCATCATTCTCTTCTCTCTCAACCACAGGGCAAAACCCTAAGGAAAAATCAAAGTAGAAGACTCCATTCAAGATTATTTCAATCTTTTTTCAAGATTCTTCTTCAAAGTAAGTCTTTTTCCAAGAATTCCATTTTTTTCAACTCAAATTCCTCTATACAATTATGAATCACTAATGGAAATCATAATTAATCTCAAGAAAGATTTTCTTTAACATTTACCTTCAAGCTAGGGTTTCAAGGCTTCTAATCAAGTTCTTCTTCACGATCCTTTCAAGATTCTTCAAGAACCTTGTTCTTCCAGGTATGTAAGGCTATCATAGTGTTGGACTAGCTCGTCCTCACTCCCTACATCTTCTTTCAAATAAGTAAAAGAGAATTCTTAGATTCTACCCCTAGATTTGAGTATTCTTGAGATAAGCTGATTTGAGTTCTTGAGTTCATGGTTCTTTTAAAAATTATATTCCTAATTATTGAGTTTCTATATTTTTATTGAAATCCTTGAGTTGATTTGTTCATGTCTATAATTCAGCATGAACCCTATTTTCAGTTAGAAACCTTGAGAAGTTTTTCAAAGCCAGCAGTTGAGTTTTAAACTGAGTTTTCAGGAAGTAAATATAAGAATGAGAAGAGTCGTATACATGAGTTCCATATTATTATTTAGACCCATGAGTCAAGTCGTTCATGCCCATAAAGTCCGCATGAACGCCATAAATTGAGTATCTTTGAGAGGAATAGTATCTTCAAGTTCTAAGTCTTGAGTATTGAGTTACGGACCATTTTGGGATTATATTCCTAATCATGGGGCTACTACATGTTACCATGAAGGTCCTTAAGTTGAGTAGTTCATGCCCATAATTCCGCATGAACCCTATGAGTTGAGCAAACTTGAGATGAGAGGTATCATTAACATTCTTTAGTTGAGTCGTTCATGTCCATAATTCCGCATGAACCTTATGATTTGAGTTGTAAATTTTGAAAAGCTTTTTAAAGCCAACAATTGAGTTCTTAAACTGAGATTTGAGAAAGTAAAGATGAGTTTTGAGAAGAGAGTTTCTAAAGCATGATTAGTATGACAATCGAGTATGTCATCAATGTATGAGTAGTATGGTATTAGATATACCATCAATGTTTATGCAGTATGACTTCCCGAGTCATCAATGATCATATTATAATATGATTTTGAAATGTTTTTGAGAAAGAGTTTTCAAGTATGAGTATAAGGGGACTATGTATTCCTAGAGGCATCAACTTTTACATTGATTAAAGAGAAACTGAGCTTTCTATATGAGTTGTGAGTTCAAAAGTTATTTCAAGAGTAGTTACCTCTTTTAAGAGGGTATTTTGAGCAATTATCCCAAACTAGAGGAAGAGTTATGTTTTTAAACATATGAGCTGAGTATATTTTTGGGAGTAGTATTGAGAACCGATATGGGGACGAGTTCAGATAACTCAAGCCGCCATAAATCATGTAGTAAACGTGGGTACAAAGGGTCATACTTTTTAGATGATTGCTTAATGCCTTTTAGCATAGACTAGTGGATCCACTTAGTTGATAGGTTCTATACCCCGGCAAAGTATAGGACAGTTCTGGCTGCGTGGGCGAGACGATGTATCATCACATAGCTCATAGTGATGCTTGTCGATTAGAGAAACTCCCACAAAGTTATATTGTATTTTTATATATATACAAACTAAGTTATTATTGTATTCTTCAATACATTAAGTTGATATCTACTATTTTAAAAGCTTTCCATATATATTGAATCTTTTACTGTTGCTTTATCCTTGAGTATCATGAATTGAGTATCTTGAGTTGAGTAACTTTGAGTTGAGTTGAGTATCTTTGAGTTGAGTGAGTTCAGAAAAGGTAAGTATGTTTCCTTTTTATCAAGTTCAAACCTATGTTTATGCTTTAGAATTCCCCCTACATGCTCGTACATTCCACGTACTGAGCCATTCGGCTTGCATCGTTTCATGATGCAGATACAGGTATTTAGGGTCATCAACAGGAGCTTCGTTGATACCACATGGAGTTCGAGTTATCCATGGTGAGCCTCATTGCTTCCGGAGGGTTCCACTTGTACTTTCAGTTATATCAGTTGTTAGGATGTCGTGGGTCTTGTCCCGACTTCCATCCTTGTCAGTTAGAGGCTTCATCGATAGATAATAGATATTCAGAAGTCTGTTCATTTATCTTGTTCAATGTTTTAAATACTTGAGTTGCCTAGTTTTGGCTAGTTGAATATATGATTATATTCTAAGTTAATTATTTGAGTTTAAATGAATTTTATTATGTTTTAAGCTTTGTATGCTTAAGTTAGTCTTCCGCTTGTAGTCAGCCAGGTTGACGGTTCGCTAGGTGACCAGCAATGGTTCTCAAGTGTCGGCCACGTCCAGGGTGTAGGCTCGGATCATGACAAACTTGGTATCAGAGAAAAGAGTTCAAGTGTCCTAGGGTGTCTATGAAGCCCTGTCAAGTAGGATCTTATTTGTGGTTGTTAGGGCCGAACTTCTATAAATAAGTGACTACAAACATTTAGGAAAAGTTCCCCTTCTTGGATATGAAGTTTATATTTGACTAATTTTTGAACTTTTCGTGCTAGGCAACTGTTTAAGCTCAACATCTATAAAAGTTGATACAAGACTATATTGCTTCTTTCATCAAAGTTGGAGATAAGGTTGGTGCTTCTAAATTTCTAAAGTTCAAGTACAATTGTTTTCAATAATGTGTTTGTGTCCATCTAGTATTGATACTTAGCTTTAATTCTAGTGATTAT
>JAJOOE010015227.1:0-17538 GCA_036250405.1 Solanum raphanifolium | reverse complement strand
TTTCTGCATTTCCTTCAGCTATCTCTAAACTTCCGCGCCTGAACACCTTTCCTGCAAAACATGATAAAACACATAAAAACCAATATAAAAAGGCCCTAGACACACACAACTTGTAAGTGAAATGTATTAGAAATACCGTAAACTCACGATATATCAGATTCACAATTGAACTCAAAATCTTTCTTGAACTCTACTCTTAACTCTCTCTTGAATGTGAATTATGAATTCAAGAGTTATGGTTCATGATATGAAAGATCTCATGATGACAAAATAGACTCATGAATACATTCTCCTCACTCTCATGCTCACTTACTCAAGTCTTGAAACAAGTTATTAGAATTTGTAGAAGATTCCTCAAAAAGACAAAAAAGGGAATTTTTGAAAAATGTTCGAAAGAACTCTCAAGACTTGACTCTCAACTCTACCTTGAACGTGATTTATGAATTCAAGGTTGTGATTTGTGATAGGAAAGGTCTCATGATATTTAGAAATGATTTTAGATAGCTAAACATAATAAAAGACTGAAAAACAAATATTTGAGAGTGGGTCCACGACGCGGAGAGGCTTTTAAAATTTGGTTTCGAAAACATCTTTTGAGGCAGAACACCTTGTGTCAGCTCCGCGACACGAAGCTGTAATTTTGAATATGGGCACTAGGCGCGCGACGTGCAACCACCTTCAAATGTCGTTCGACGAAATTTCTTCTTCGTTTTCTAACCCCAATTCACCTAAATTCGATTATTTTTGTCAATCTCTCTTTAGATTTAGATACCCAGCACATGTACACTAGAATCTAACTCTAACCCCTCTATAAATCTACACATTAACCTCAAGAACTCCTCAATCTCAGCCCAATTCAAGAACGAAATCAAATTATGAATACATAACAAGAACATCAAAGCTTCAACTTTTAGAACGAATTTAAAGCTGAAATTAACATGATTAGAGTGTGGGTGAAAAACCCAACACTATGGAAGCTTACATACCTGAAAGAATTATCCATTTGAAGCAACTTGAAGGAAAACCTTTGAAGAAGAACCCTAGCCTTAGTTTTTTTTCTTGATTTTCTTGAGCGTAGACTCTTTGGAATGAATGAGAGGGTTTAGATTTAAGAAAACTGATTTTCTACACGTTTAGGGTAATTGAGATGACCTCCTAAGGGTTTTTAGGACTATAATACCCCTAAAGAAATAATTAAAATGAGCTGGGAGTCGGTAGATCTTTCACCAGGTAGTGAGGTCCATGTTGGCTCCGCGTCGCGGAGCTACTGCCAGGTTTGCGCGACGTTAGTAAATCCGTTATAACTTTTTACTCAGAGCTCGGAATTGAGAAAACTCGGTGGCATTGGAAAGATAATTCGAAGACCTTTCCTAAGGTATGTGGTAGCACACCTAAATCATCCTTATCTAGGAGTTATTGTCATTGAAGTCAACCCAAAACTCATACTTAGCTTAACTTGCAAAATTTCAGATTTTTGCTATTTCCAATTCGATTATTTTTTGAACTCAAGGTGCTACATCTAGTGACCTTAACACTCAACAAATTTTAAATTCCTTGAGAAAATCTCACTCACTACAAATAAGGGTTCAAGTCTTAGTTCAAAAATTTTCCGGGGTGTTACAATATCTCCCCCTTGGGATCATTCGTCCTCGAATGACGACTGGACTGGGTATGGAATGGGGTTACTCTTACTAAGGTATGAGTTTAATGGTATTCTCTTATTATATTCAAGCTTAACCCAATTCCTTAAGTTCGGATTATATACCTCTCTATAGGAAATCTCATCCCAAACTATTACTCTCTACCACCATATTGGGCTCATATCAAGAACCACCAAATATTTAACAACACCACATTCAAGCTTAGTATTCTAACAAGTCCATGGACTCCTACTAATCAGCTCCTTAAGAAATTATCAACACTTGACTTGATTTCTCCTCTTATCATCTCCCCATTAGGTCTAAAGCTAACACTTGAAATCTATGGACCTATTCCACATTAACAACTCAATTATGCTATCTAGGCACACCTAAAAAATCATAACTTAATTGGAACCTCATCCGGTAATGTACCATCTCGGCACACCTCTTAATGCTCTTGTTACTCTTGTGACTTAGCCACACTTCATTGCCCTTATCTAAATGTTAGAGTCTCCCACTTGTACCACTCATATTTTTTTTTGCATCAAACATTTCAATTTCTCGCCTACTCTTATGTCAAGTCTACCAGATCAAATCTCAAGACTAACCTCATCACTCTAATGTTGTCATTCCTTTTATCATGACACTCATCTCAAATTCAAGCTTAATGTTTAAGACTAAACCCGAATATTAATATGATTGCTCGCTTACTATACTAACTTACAACTACTAGATACAAATTCAGAAGCACTCGTCCACTAGGACCTTATGACAAATAGTCAATCGTCACCTATTAGTCTTCGTACTTACAATTACTATCACCTTCGACTTCGCAACATAAATACTATTCACTCATTCACTATATATCAATGCCTAATTAGTTCTATTATACTTTGAATATTATGGGCTCTCCCTCAAAATCATAAGCCTAGCTTAGATCTATAACCTCATGAATACTCTTTCTCTTCTATTCACCATTTACACTTAGTCATTTCCTACATAATGACACTTCATCACCAACTCTTTTCTAGCTACAACACACTCTACCTCCTATGATGGAATCTTCACAACTCATCACTTCTTAGTCTACCCATAAGGGAAACCTCCTCATTACTAACTTACTAGGTACATGACCATAGTAACATAGCTTGTCACAACACCATTTCCCTTACTTAGATTACTAAACCTCTACATACTTTCCTCTAACTCTGGGCTCTTTCACAACTCCTGCTCATGATCTCATAAATCATGTTACCCTTCAGGGTGAAAATACTACCCAAGCTCTAAACATACTTCCTCATAACGATCTCAGCTAAAACAAGGCTTAGGGAAAAGAGTACAACTCACTTTTAGCTCAAACACACGATTCAAATGAATATGGGTTCATTCCTCTGAAACTGAACACTTAACTTACTCTTGGACTTCTCTTAAGCCCCTCTAAAGTCTCATGACTTCCTCAAAACTCTTGCTAAGAACAACTCATTGACAAAGAACTGACTCTGCTTTTCAACCACCTCTAGTATGATGGGTAGTCGAATGATTCTGAGAAACTCACAAGTTAGAATATGTCTCTATGACATAGCTCTATTGCACGTTTAAGAGTATGAAAGAAGGGAAACTTTTCTTAAGTGTCTTCAGTCCCTCATTTATAGAAGTGGGGATCTCACAACCATAAACAAGATCCTACTTGACACGGCTTCATAGACACCCTAGGACACTTGAACTCTGGACTTTGATACCAAGTTTCTCACGACCCGAGTCTACACCCTAGACGTGGCCGGCACTCAAGAACCATTGTTGGTCTCAAAGCGAACCCTCATTCTGGCTGACTACAAGCAGAAGACTAACTTAAGCATGCAAAAGCTTAAAACTGAATAAAATTCAATAAACTCAGCTTTTCAAAACTTTAACTCAGTTGAACAACTTTGAATAAAAATAATATATTGAACTCGCCATAAAATAGGCAACTTAAGTCTTTAAAACATTTAATAAAATAAATGAATTATATAGACTTCTTAACTATTCTGACTATCTATGAAGCCTCTAATTGATAAAGATGGAAGTCGGGACAGGACCCACGACATCCAGACTAGAATGAAAAGTAAATGAAATCCTTTGGAAATAAGGAGGCTAACCTTAGCTAACTCGAACTCCCAGATGTATCAACAAATCTCCTGTTGATGATCCTGAATACTTGTGTCTGCATCATGAAAAGATGCAGACCAAATGGCGTAGTACGTGGAATGTACGAGCATGTAAGGGGAATTGTAAAGCATAACATAAGCTTGAAAGAATCTGAAAGAAACTGAAGAACTTACCTGGCTCAACTCAACTCAACATAACTGAAACTCATTTTAATATAAAGCAGTTTAAAACAAGTGCAATATAAAGAAAAAGAAAAATTGTTTAAAACATGATGTTAATTCATAATCATAATATCATAAAAGACATACCATGCTCCCTCTCAAAGTCTACTTGTGCAATGCATGAATGAAGTATCATACCCCCATTCATACTAAGAAGAACCCCATGAGGAACCATGCAAATACTGTTGTGGGAGTTTCTCTAACCAACAACCATCACATAAGAGCTATTGTGATGATACAACGATCTTCCGCACGCTGCCAACGCATCCTATACCCGCCAAAGGTAGATGACATGAATTACTAAGTGGATCTACTAGTCTATGCGAAAAGGATTCATCTAAAAAGTATGACCCTTTTCTATACATGATGGTTACATGGTTTAAGGGGGCTGATAGTTGTATGAACTCTTCCCCATCGGTGCTCAATACTACTCCCAAAAATATTACACTATATTAGCTTTTTATGTTTAAAAACATACTTCTGTGACTTGAGATTAGTGCTCAAAAACTTAGCTCAAAGGCTATCGTGGATATCAAAGTTTCCCCTCTTGCTTCATTTAGAAAGCGATTACTCTTTTCTGAAAATTAGCCCGAAGGCTCTTTGGAAATCTCAATTTCCGCTCTTATTTAAAGGTGAAAACATTTTAAATCTCTTTGGGAATAATTAGTCCCCATATACTTTTTGAAGAAAAGAACTTCAACTTTTCTCTTTACTAAACTCAAAACTTAATTAAGTCTTAAAACAAAGCTAAAACGTTTGTAAAAGACTTCTTAAAATACGGTTCATGCCAAATTATGGACATGAACGACTCAATGTAAGGTTTTCAATAACCATAGATAGAACTCAAATACATTTCAAGAATGCTCAACTCAGAGTTCATGCGGAATTATGAGCATGAACTACTTAACTCAATGACTTAAAGAAACTTCTCATCTCAAGACTGCTCGAATTATAGGGTTCATGAGGAATAATGGACATGAATAACCCAACTCAAGGACCTCATGGGTAACATGTAATAGTCCCATGATTAGGAATGTAATCTCAAATGGGTTAGAAACTCAATACTTAAGACTTAGGACATGAAGATATTACTCCTCTCATAGATACTCAACTTCTGGAATTCATGCGGCATTTATAGGCATGAACGACTTGACTCGTAGGTCTACATAACATTATGGAACTCATGATACAACTCTTCTCATTCTCATACCTACTTTCTCAAAATTTACTCAAATCGATTATGGATCTCAAAGGATTTACAATTGAACTCAAAAGCTTTCTTGAACTCTACTCTTAACTCTCTCTTGAATGTGAATTATGAATTCAAGAGTTATGGTTCATGATATGAAAGATCTCATGATGACAAAATAGACTCATGAATACATTCTCCTCACTCTCATGCTCACTTACTCGAGTCTTGAAACAAGTTATTAGAATTTGTAGAAGACTTCTCAAAAAGACAAAAAGGGATTTACTGAAAAATGTTCGAAAGAACTCTCAAGACTTGACTCTCAACTCTACCTTGAATGTGATTTATGAATTCAAGGTTGTGATTTGTGATAGGAAAGGTCTCATGATGTTTAGGAATGATTTTAGATAGGAAAAGACTGAAAACCAATATTTGAGAGTGGGTTCGCGACGCGGAGAGGCTTTTAAAATTTGGTTTAGAAAACGTCTTTTGAGGCAAAACAACTCGTGTCAGCTCCGCGATGCAAAGCTTAAATTTTGAATCTGGGCACTAGGCGTGCGACGCGCGACCACCTTCAAATGTCGTTTGACGAAATTTCTTCTTCGTTTTCTAACCCCAATTCACCTAAATTCGATTATTTTTGTCAATCTCTCTTTAGATTTAGATACCCAGCACATGTACACTAGAATCTAACTCTAACCCCTCTATAAATCGACGCATTAACCTCAAGAACTCCTCAATTTCAGCCCAATTCAGGAATGAAAGCAAATTCATGAATGCATAACAAGAACATCAAAGCTTCAACTTTTAGAACAAATTTAAAGCTGAAATTAACATGATTAGTGTGTGGGTGAACAAACCCAACACTATGGAATCTTGAAGCAACTTGAAGGAAAACCTTTGAAGAAGAACCCTATATAGCCTTAGTGTTTTTTCTTTATTTTCTTGAGCGTAGAATCTTTGGAGTGAATGAGAGGGTTTAGATTTAAGAAAACTGATTCTCTACACATTTAGGGTAATTTAGATGACCTCCTAAGGGTTTTTAGGACTAAAATACCCCTAAAGGAATAATTAAAATGAGCTGGGAGTCGGAAAGATCTTTCACCAGGCAGTGAGGTCCATCTTGGCTCCATGTCGCGGAGCTGCTGCCAGGTTTACGCGACGTTAGTAAATCCGTTATAAATTTTTACTCAGAGCTCGGAATTGAGAAAACTCGGTGGCATTGGAAAGATACTTCGAAGACCTTTCCTAAGGTATGTGATAGCACACCTAAATCATCCTGATCTAGGAGTTATGGTCGTTTGAAGTCGACCCAAAACTTATACTTAGCTTAACTTGCAAAATTTCAGATTTTTGCTATTTCCAATTCGATTATTTTGGAACTGAAGGTGCTACGTCTAGTTACCTTAACACTCAAGAAATTTTAAATTCCTTGCAAAAATCTCACTCACTACAAATTAGGGTTCGAGTCTTAGTTCAAAATAATTTTGGGCTGTTACACTATGTCTTTTGTTTATCTTGTCCAGATGTACTCTTAGTAGCTCTTGTACCTGTTTAGACTAGATCCTTGAGAATTGTTAAATTACTTTACAAAGTTTTAACCAAAAGTGTGTCTAAGGATATTATTTTAAAATCATATTATTATATTTATCTTTGTTTTCTTTTAACTTTCCGCATGTTTAACTATTGGGATATGAAGGTTCTCCTACTTAGGTGTTAGAGTGGGTGCCCGCACGGTCCGATGGGTTGGGTCATGACATTTGAGGGGTTTGTGTTGGGGCCCAAAGGGATGAGTGTGTTTTGAACAAAAAAATAATTCTCGATAGCATCAGATTTTTTTTCTTAATGTTGATATAAGCATTTATCTTTGTAAGAGAATAAGTCATAATCGTGTATGAGGAAATAATATGGCATCATGGTCTAATAAGAAGCCTCGTGATCTCTTCAATTATTTATCGTGGATGACCCTATTATGATCACAAAGGGTAATAATGTCATGAAAATAAACAGTGAAAATCAAAAAAAATTAATTCATTTCAAGACGTTTGAGGATTTTGAAGCTCCACCTAGGACAAATATTTTCTACTTGAGTTCCTACATCAAATCTCTAAATCAATCCTACGAGTCCGTACTACGACCCGTCAAACTCTCTACAGTTCGTCCTACCAAGTCGTAGGTCCAATATTCAGAAACTTTATTTTCCAAAACATAACTTTGGTCTACGACTTCCTTCCTATGACCCATAGGAATTCCTACGGTTCGTTGGTTGGACTCGTAGAAACTTGCTTTAGTCAATTTTTCTGCATTTTCCTTTCCTTTTGGACTTTCCAACTTCCAAGATTTTTACAGGAAAAGACCCAAATATCCTTTAAAATACATGTATGGCAGACCTACGATTGCAACTTACGGCTTGTAGAAATTCTTATGGACTATACTAGTCAACCATATTATGAGTGACTAGGGCTAAAATTCATCTAACTTCGATGAGACCTTCCGACGATCCGTGTCGCCAAACTTTTACCCCAAAATTTCACCAAGTCTAGATTGCTTCTATGGAACCCATCTACGGTCTGTAGAACATCCCACAACCGGTTTTGGTCAAAGGTTGGTCAAGTTTTTGGGACTTAAAATTTCCAAAAACTTGACCCACTTCCTACGAATGGATTCTACGATTTGTAGAAGCATCTACGGCCGGTAAATTGGATCCGTAGAACACAGCCAGTAGCTAATAAGTGAAATCTTTCCTTTTCCATATTCCGAGGTGTTACATTTATTTATGTATAATATCGATTCAAAAATTGAATATTTAAATTTTAATCAAAATATTTGTAAAAGATATTTAAAATAGTTTCTCTCTATAAAATAATCATAGTATTAAATGTACATTGATACTTGCCATTTTTCATAATTTGACTCTTAAAAGCACTTTTTTTTAAAATATTAGTCAAACAAAATTTTCCTATCAAAAGCATTTTTCAAATGAACTAGCCAAACACAAATAATTTTTTTCTAAAGCATTTTTTTACAAAGTCATTTAAAAAAGGTGTTTCTAAAAGTAAGCAGTTTTTAGCAGAAACCCTAATAAGCTCTAACAGCATAATATCATTTTGTATTCTATTAGCAATTAATTACTTAGATTTACTACCTTTATTTCCATCTATCATAATCTTTTTTGTATTTTATGACATGTAATATTTTATGACCAGTAATTTAAAGATACATATTTACTAGCCTTATTTGAACTAGTACCATAAATTCATTTATATCTTTTTATAAAGTAATTTAAAAACTATAGATTTATAAACATTATACTAATTAATATCATAATATCATATCTTCCTTCAGCCCCTATATAAGAGTCCTAAATGACATCGACAATTTATACTAACATAGCATACAAAAGTTCAAAAGTGAAAATAACATGAAGAGCTTCACTATGCTTTCTCTTTTCTCTATGACAATATTTTTCACTTTGTTTGATCATTCACTAGGTATGATTTTTTTATTAAATGCATATGAAATTATTTTATCTATAACTATGTGTTTAGATATATGTTTTTATTATTCATTTTTTTAATCATGTCGATTTATGTGTAATCTTTTCATTATTTTGTATTAGGTGATGATACTAAATTTTGCCCAGGAACTTTTACGACTAATGATGTATGTGCTAATATTAGTTGTGGAAATCTAGCACTATTTCACTGGCCAGCAAGTTCGATGTCTCATGATTGTGTTTGTACTGCAGCAGGAATCAATCAAAGTCTTTGTACCTGTCAAATCCGTTGTTAAACAAAATTATGCAATAAAAGTGGTTATTATTGATGTTAATTGATTAATCATACATGTCCATTTAATGATTGAGAAGAAATAAAAACAAATAGAAATCAAAAGTTGAACAATATTTTTTATAAGTGGAAAAGCTTAACTTTAAAAATTGAGGGATCAAAATAGCAATTAAAAATTGAACAATATTTTTTCCTTCAAACAAGCGTCATTAATAGAGCAATTTTGTAATTTTATCAAACCAATGTAACATATAAAATGACACATGTCAAAACAATGTAATAATAAATTATATAAATCATTATTATAACATATATTTACTTGCCTTTTTCATCTTCAAAATTAAAATGGATAGATGAAGTTGATTGTTCAAGAAAGTCATTAGGTAGTCACTTGAATGACCAATAAATTATATCATTTTTAAGAGTAAATAATCAACTTAGAATTTTAGATCAATATACAATCTATAGGTATAATCATTGCGAAATTTGTTTAACAACTTTGAGAGATAAATTTTGTTATTTAATTGCATAATTTTTTGTCGCTAATACCATTAAAGTTACAATTTCAAAAGGTAAGTTCATTTTCTTCTTTTTATCTACTAAATATAGAAATTAGCGACGAACAAATTATGTAGTTAAACAAAAAAAGTATTTCTAATATTTATCGATTAATTAATAAGATATAATAAGTCACAAGATATTTAGTGACAGATTAGCGATGAAGTTTGTAACTAATTTCATTTTATTGTTCTATTAGTATAAATATCTAATATAGTGGTATGTGGAAAGTAATTTTAACTCTTGAATAAAAGTTTGGGGTTCGGATTTTGAGGATTAAATAACATATGGTAGGAGTGTTTTACCCCCAAAATGATTCTTTCGGAATCAAATCTACATTAGTGGGATGGAAAAATGGCTATCAAACACTGTGTGAAAAAAATTAAAACAAAAAACTTCTTATAACTATCCATAAATTTATAATTTATTTTACTTTTCAATGTTCGATTAAATGGCATCTCCTATTAATAATGTTTCAACCCAATTATGAATTTTAGATTTAGCATTATTTTTTGTTATCCATGAATATGTAGAAGTTATATTTACCATTTGGGACTTATTTAAGATGTTTATGTTGGGGCCCAAATGGATGAGTGTGTTTTGAACAAAAAAAATCTTTCTCGATAGCATCAAATTTATTTTTTTAATGTGTATATAAGCCTTCATCTTTATAAAAGAATAAGTCGTAATCGTGTATGAGGAAATAATATGCCATCATGGTCTAATAAGAAGCCTCGTGATCTCTTCAATTTGTGATCGTGGATGACCCAATTATGATCACAAAGGGCAATAATGTCGTGAAAATAAACAGTTAAGATTAAAAAAAAATTAATTCAATTCAAAACTTTTTGAGGATTTTGAAGTTCCACCTAGGACAATTATTTTCTACTTGAGTACATCAAATCTCTAAATCAATCCTACGAGTCTGTGTTATGACCCGTCAAACTCTCTAAAGTTTGTCCTATCAAGACGTAGGTCCAATATTCAGAAATTTAGTTTTCCAAAACCTAACTTTGGTCTACGACTTCCTTCCTACGACCCATAGGAATTGCTACGGTTCGTAGGTTGGACTCTTGCTTTAATCAATTTTTCGGCATTCTTCTTTCCTTTTGGACTTTTCAACTTTCGAGGTTTTTACAGAAAAAGTCCCAAATACCCTTTAAAATAACTGTATGGCAGACCTACGATTGCAACCTACGGCTTGTAGGAATTCTTACAGACTATACTGGTCAATCGTAGTTTGAGTGACTGGGGCATAAAATTCATCTTACTTCGATGAGACCTTTCGACGGTCCGTATCCCCAAACCGCAAAACTGAACATTTACCCCAAACTTTCACCAAGTCTAGATTGCTTCTACGGAACCCATCTACGTTATGTAGAACATCCAACAACCGGTTTTAGTCAAAGGTTGATCAAGTTATTGGGACTTCAAATTTTCCAAAACTTGGCCCACTTCCTACGAATGCACTCTACGGTCTGTAAAACCATCTACGACCTGTAGAATTGATCCGTAGAACATAACCAATAGCTAATAAGTGAAATCTTCTCTTTTCAAATTCTGAGGTGTTACATTTATTTATGTATAATATTGATTAAAAAAATTGAATATTTAAATTTTAAATCAAAATATTTGTAATAGATATTTAAAATAGTTTCTCTCTATAAAATAATCTTAGTATTAAAAGTACATTGATACTTACCATTTTTCATAATTTGACTCTTAAAAGCACTTTTTTTTAAAATATTAGTCAAACAAAATTTTCCTATCAAAAGCATTTTTCAAATGAACTAGCCAAACACAAATAATTTTTTTCTAAAGCATTTTTTTACGAAGTCATTTTAAAAAGGTGTTTCTAAAAATAAGCAGTTTTTAGCAAAACCCAAATAGGCTCTAATAGCATAATATCATTTTGTATTCTATTAGCAATTAATTACTTAGATTTACTACCTTTATTTCCATCTATCATAATCTTTTTTGTATTTTATGACATGTAATATTTTATGACCAGTAATTTAAAGATACATATTTACTAGCCTTATTTGAACTAGTACCATAAATTCATTTATATCTTTTATAAAGTAATTTAGAAACTACAGATTTATAAAGATTATACTAATTAATATCATAATTTCATATCTTCCTTCAGCCCATATATAAGAGTCCTAAATGACATCAACAATTCATACTTTCATAAAATACTAAAGTACAATAGCGAAAAAAACATGAAGAGCTTCACTATGCTTTTTCTTTCCTCTATGACAATATGTTTAACTTTGTTTGACCATTCACTAGGTATGATTTTTTTATTAAATGCATATGAAATTATTTTATTAATAAGTATGTGTTCAGATATATGTTTACATTATTCATTTTTTTAATTATGTCGATTTATGTGTAATCATTTCATTATTTTGTATCAGGTGATGATACTAAATTTTGCCAATGAAATTTTACAACTAATGATGTATGTGCTAATATTAGTTGTGGAAATCTAGCTCTATTTCACTGGCCAGCAAGTTCGATGCCTCATGATTGTGTTTGTACTGCAGCAGGAAGCAATCAAAGTCTCTGTAACTGTCAAATTCGTTGTCAAACAAAATTATGCAATAAAAGTGATTATTATTGATGTTAATTGATTAATAATACATGTCTATTTAAAGATTGAGAAGAAATAAAAACAAATAGAAATCAAAAGTTGAACAATATTTTTTCCCTTCAAGCAAGCGTCATTAATAGAGCAATTTTATAATTTTATCAAACCAATGTAACATATAAAATGACACATGTCAAAATAATGTAATAATAAATTATATAAATCATTATTATCACATATATTTACTTGCCTTCTGCATCTTCAAAATTAAAATGGATAGATGAAGTTGATTGTTTAAGAAAGTCATTAGGTACTCACTTAAATGACCAATAAATTATATCATTTTTCAAAGTAAATAATCAACTTGGAATTTTAGATCAATATACAATCTAAAGGTATAATCATTGCGAAATTTGTTTAACAACTTTGAGAGATAAATTTTGTTATTTAATTGCATAATTTTTTGTCGCTAACACCATTGAAGTTACAATTTCAAAAGGTAAGTTCATTTTCTTCTTTTTATCTACTAAAAATAGAAACTAGCGACGAACAATTTATGTAGTTAAACAAAAAAAATTATTTCTCATATTTATTGATTAATTAATAAGATATTATAACTCACAAGATATTTAGTGACAGATTAGCGATGAAGTTTGTAACTAATTTCATTTTATTGTTCTATTAGTATAAATATCTAATATAGTGGTAGGTGGAAAGTAATTTTCACTCTTGAATAAAAGTTTGGGGTCCGAACTTTGAGGATTAAACAACATCTGGTAGGAGCGTTTTACCCCCAAAATGATTCTTTCTGACTCAAATCTACATTAGTTGGATGGAAAAAAGGGTATCAAACATTGTGTGAAAAAAAATGCAAACAAAAAAACATCTTATAACTATCCACAAATTGATAAACTATTTTACTTTTCAATGTTCGATTAAATGGCATCTCTTATTAATAATGTTTCAACCCGATTATGAATTTTAGATTTAACATTCTTTTTTGTTATCCATGAATATGTAGAAGTTATATTTACCATTTGGGACTTATTTGAGAGGTTTATGTTGGGGCCCAAAGGGATGAGTGTGTTATGAACAAAAAAAATCATTCTCGATAATATCATATTTTTTTGCTTAATGTTGATATAAGCCTTGATCTTTGTAAGAGAATAAGTCGTAATCGTGTATGAGGAAATAATATGGCATCATGGTCTAATAAGAAGCCTCGTGATCTCTTCAATTTTTTATCGTGCATGACCCTATTATGATCACAAAGGGAAATAATGTCATCAAAATAAACTGTGAAAATAAAATAAAATTAATTCATTTCAAGACTTTTGAGGATTTATAAGCTCCACCTAGGACAATTATTCTCTACTTGAGTTCCTACATCAAATCTCTAAATCAATCCTACGAGTCCGTGCTACGACCCGTCAAACTCTCTACAGTTCGTCCTTTCAAGTCGTAGGTCCAATATTCAGAAACTTAATTTTCCAAAACTTAACTTTGGTCTACTACTTCCTTCCTACGACCCATAGGAATTCCTACAGTTCGTAGGTTGGACTCGTAGACACTTGCTTTAGTCAATATTTCTACATTTTTCGTTTCTTTTGGACTTTCCATCTTTCGAGGTTTTTACAGAAAATGACCCAAATACCCTTTAAAATAACTGTATGGCAGACCTACAATTGCGACCTACGGCTTTTAGGAATTCTTACTGTAACATCTCGCAATTTGAAATAACTAGGAAGAAGCTAATAATTGGAAATAGTCATTTTTGGAAAGAATGAAAATCTGGAAATTTGTTTAAGTTAGGAAAAAGACGAGTTTTGGTCAATTTCAAACGGCCATAACTCCTAACTCAGGATGCGTTAGGTGTACTTCCAAACATGGTTGGAAATCTCTTGGAATGATCTTTCCAACGCCGCCGAGTTTGCGCAATTCCGAGTTCGTATGAGTAAGTTATGCCCTTCGGAAGTTGAACTGTTGGATTAAGGAAAGTCCAAATTCGGATATGTGAAGGGTAAACTAGTTTTTTTCCTTACCTAATTTGCCTATTTTGTTTTTAGGAATTATTTGGGGTAAAATAAGACTTTATTCAGTTTAGAAAAATTAAAATTGACGCTAGGGCTTGGAAAGGAGAAGAAAGAAGAGAAAAGAGGAGAGAAACCAAGAAATCGCCAAGAACGTTCAAGCTTTGCGAGTGGAATTCGTCGGGGGTGATCCCTACAATGTATGTGAGATCACATAGTGTTGGTTTAGTTCACCCACACGCCAAACTTGATTCAATTCAGCAAAAATTGGAGTTGTTTGAATGTTAAGAAAGTGAAGTTCTTGAAGAACATTGTTGAATTCTTGTTGGTTGATTGTTGAATGCCTAGTGTTGATTTGATTTGTGTTTCCAGGTTTTTTTTTTAGTTAAATCTATTGGGTATTGAGGGTACTAATGATCCTAAGTATTTGGGGAAAGAACTATGGAAGTTTAGAGGGTTCAGAGATGAAAAATGAAGGAGAAAAATCAAGGATTTTCTGGGTAGGGGGTAGGGGCTAGGGTAGTCGCACCTGCCAGAGCGCCACAAAAGTTCCTTTGAACTTTGGCCTCTGGCGCGTCACGCCAGCCAGAGCACCTCAGGAAGTTCTCTGAACTTTGAGGGCTAGCTCCCCGCGCCTCTCAGAGCGCCAGGGACACCAGTTCCCCCCATTCGTTCCCCACCTTTTCGTACGTGTTCCTTAGAAATGTACCTATGTTTTCTAGTTGATTCCAACACTCTAAGGTACATCTAAACATCATGAAATTATCCATAAATATGAGATCATGAACCTTGAATCCATAATCAAATTCAAGGAAAGTTAGGATCAAAGTCAAGAGATGTAAGAGTCAAGTCAAGAGAAGTTCTTAGAGTTTTCCAAAAGTCTTTTGCAAACGTTTTAACTTTGTTTTAAGACTTAAGTTTTGAGTTTAGTAAAGAGTAAAGTTGAAGTTCATTTCTTCAAAAGTATATGGGGACTATGTATTCCCAAAGAGTTTAAAAATGTTTTCACATTTAAATAAGAACGGAAACTGAGATTTCCAAAGATCCTTCCGGCTAGTTTTCAGAAAACAGTAATCGTTTTCTAAATGAAGCAAGTGAGGAAATTTTCATTTCCAGGATAGCCTTTGAGCTAAGTTTTTGAGCACTAATCTCAAATCACAGAAACAAGTATGTTTTCAAAACATAAAGAGCTAGTATATTTTTTGGAGTAGTATTGAGCACCGATGGGGAAGAGTTCATACAACTATCAGCCCCCTTAAACCATGTAGCCATCATTGGTAGAAAAGGGTCATACTTTTTAGATGAATCATTTTCGCATAGACTAGTGGATCCACTTAGTAATTCAGGTCCTATACCCTTGGCCGGGTATAGGATACGCTGGCAGCGTGAGGGAGATCGTTGTATCATCACAATAGCTCTTATGTGATGGTTGTCGGTTAGAGAAACTCCCACAACATTATTTTGTATCTTTATATACATCAGATATATTTGTATTTTTCATATACAAGCATAGTTCATATTGTATCTTTGCATACATACAGAGTTGTTATTGTATTTCTAAATACACAGAGTTGACATCATGTTTTTAAACAACTTTTCTTTATATGGCACTTGTTTTAAACTGCTTTATATTGAAATGAGTTCAGTTAAGTATTCATGAGTTGAGAAGAGTCAAGGTAAGTGTTTCTTTTAGAATCTCTTTCAAGCCTATGTTGTTGTAGCATTCCAACTCGCATACTTGTACATTAAATATACTGATGCCAGTTGGCTTGCATCGTCTTATGATACAGACACAAGTAACTAGGATCGGCAACCCAGCACACCGTGAGCAGTTCAGAGTCAGTCGATGAGCCTCTTTGCATTCCAGAGGATCTATTTTCATTCTTTTCTAGTTAGTTCATTAGGATGTTGTAGGGTTTGTCCCAACATCCATCTCAGTTGTTTTAGAGGCTTCATAGACAGTCAGATGTTAGTATTTTGAGTCTTTTCATTATCATTTCTTATTCTTAAGACTTGGGTTGCCACTTTTGGCCAAGTTGAATGTTTAATCTTTGAAACATTCTAAGTTATTTCTTTATTCAATTCAGTTAAGTTCATTGATCATTATATATATGAATATTGTCTTCCGTTGAGTTATGTAAGCCAGTCCAAGGGTTCGCTTGGGGCCAGCAATGGTCTTCGAGTGCCAGTCCCGCCTAGGGTATAGGCTCGGGGTGTGACAAAGTTCGTATCAGAGCACAGAGTTCAAGAGTCTTAGGGAGTCTATGAAGCCGTGTATGTAGAGTCCTAGTTATCAGTGTGAAGCGCGCCACATCTATAATTAGAAGGCTACAACATTTACAAATTCCTTCACTTCTTTCATACTCATTTCGTGCGTTAGAGTTTATCTCTAAAAGTTTCTTTCTAATTCGTGCTTGCGCGTACTTTAAGAGAATTGTGCCTCTACGAAGAGCAGTCAGAGGTCGTCCAGCTATGAGGGGTGTTGAGGAACAAGAGTTACCAAATGCCCTAGAAGTGCAAACCCAAGAAAAGATCAACCATGTTGATTTCCATGAAGATATCCGGATGTTAAGTCAAGTTGTGACCTATCAAGTTGGACAGAGAGGTAATCGACAGGAAATGGCTGATACTTCAAGGATCAGTGAGCTTTTAAGGATGAACCCACCAAGATTCACAGGTTCAAGTGTCACTGAGGATCCGGAGAACTTCATTAAGGAGCTGAAAAGGCTATTTGATGTGATGCATATTTCTGATGCGGAGAGGGTGGAACTAGTTTCATACCAAATAAAGGGTGTCACTAGAATCTGGTTCGCCCAATGGAAAAAGAATAGGGCTGATGATGCACCAATAGTGAGTTGGGCTGTGTTTGAGAGTGCTCTCATGGGACGTTTTTGTCACGACCCGGGAGCACCCCCTAGTCGTAACCGGCGTACTCGACCTCGAAGAGGTCTAATACAAGCCTCTTAGCATTCATTCATCGCATAGACACTAAAAACCATAAGGAATTAAAAACTTTCTTTACAAAGAAGACATTTCATTAAAAATAGCAAGCGGAAGACTTTCTAGACGTTATACATAATGTCTCAAAACCATCTAATACTTTATAGTACAAAATTCAGGACTAATCCCATACACAACTTAAACAATACTAAAAGGACATAAAAGAACATATTGGGTATTGTCCTCGAATCTATGAGGACTCACCAAGTCTTCATCTTCAATACTTAGAAACCTATCAAATAGCCATGACATGTCATCATCTCCAAATCCCTACACTTTAGTTAAAAAGGGAAAGAAAGGGGTTAGCACAATTAAGTACTAAGTATGGAGACCATGCAAAAACATGCCAAAAAGGACATTTTCAAAGAATA